>JAATLQ010033735.1:116224-129577 GCA_013421005.1 Heliconius erato x Heliconius himera | reverse complement strand
CCTGTATGTATTATGTTATTTGTGACATTTATGTTGTAATTATCTGTTTGTATATTTAAGGTGAAATCTAAAAGCTAGTAATTGTATCAATATGTTTTATATGTATTTTCGTATGGCGTTATAATGGCTCCAGTTGTGACGCAGGGTCACAAGTGTGTAAGCGCGACTGGAGGAAATGAAATATTTATTATTCCCATTTCTCCGCTCTGGTGTTGAGGCAAGAAACGGCGTTAAGTTCCGCCACTCAGCACGCCCATGCCTCCAGAATTCGGGGGAAAATGAAGAACGGAGTGTCTTAATACTAGATTCCCTCTGCCTACCCTGTTGTATGCTGGATACAGCGAGACGCTAAAAAAAAAATATTAAAGATTTTGAATTAAAAGTTCACGGCCCACCCAATACAAATAAACTAACAAGTTTGTAACATAGAATTATTAAAAACCTAAAAATAAAATAAAATCAAACTGCGATCAACTAAATCTAGTCATCGGATATATTATAATACACCATGTATATAAAAAAGGAATGGATTTATTTATTATGATTCATAAATAAGTTATGTATAAACAAGTGTTTATTTTTTTTATTTATACGAGTAGCTATATATTTTAATAGGTTATAGTACGTTCTAGTATAATATTATATTTATTTAAAAATTTTATTTCGCCTTTTTTTTGTAATTCAGTTTTATGCAAAATATGTTATAGTAACGACTATAATATTTTTCAAGTTAATATTAAATTAATAAAAATATACTTTAAATAAGGAACAATCCTTTAAGCAAAATGCGGTAATTTGGGGAAAGAGAAGACGGAGTATCTCAGCACTAGGTTCCTCTACCTACTCTACTTATAAGGAAACAAGTGAAACAAAAAAAACGTCCGTCCGGCAATCCGTTTTTACATTAAATATAAAATAAGACATTTTTTTTTTACGCAGTATCCCGCTTATAACAGGGTAGGCAGAGGAACCTATAAAATATACAAAATGTTTTAAAATAGCTTTTCTATATTTTAAAACGGGTTCAAATTATTTTAAAGAAAAACAAACTAGCATTGCAGCAGCAAAATAATAGTGTCGACACTTTACGAAATACAATTATTTTGCCTTAATTAAGTACTAAATATAAATAAGAAAATTTAGGTCAAAAAAAAATCCACTATCACGTATATTATGTATCAGTTAATGTGATTACAAAATCCAATATCGGTCAGATTTGGGTCACTGTGCTATTAAGCCTCTAATATTATATACACCTATAATTATTAAAGAAATTAATTATTTATTCTTATACTGCGCAAATCAAGGCACAGGGAACCTGGGAACCTAGTGTTAAAACACTCCGTCCTCATTTAAACATTTCCATTCCTAACTTTTCGCCGAATCTTTTCGCTTGTTGAGTGGTGGAACTCAACGCAGGTGTAACGCAATGGTTGTGGGTTCGATCCCCACTCGAGGGAATGAATTGGCATTTATTAATATGTTCTTTTCTTTGCTCTAGCACCAAGGTGGAAGCCTGGCGTTGAGTTTCGCCACTCAACACGTATGTCTCAAAAAATTCAACGGAAAGTAGAGAACGCCTGCCTTAACTAGGTTCCCTCCGCCTACAATGCTTTATGGGACAGCGTGAAGCTAATTTGACTTAAAAAAACACACACACTGTGGTAAAACAGATACACGTGAACGATTCACTTATAGATTTTAATGTATGATCAATAATCACGCCTAGGGTTGTACAATTTTTTTTATAAATATTCAATATTTATTCAAACAGAATTAATTAAATAACTTTGAATTGACTATAACAGCTTATTTGGTGGTTATATCTGTTAGGTCAGAGGTCGTAGGTACTATTTCTATCTAGGGCAAATATTTATATATTAAGCGTGACTGTAATTCGGTACAGGGCGTTTATTTCTATTTTAATGTACCCATTTCAATACATAAACTGATATATCTATATTATCAGACATTAGAGATTTTATAATTTATTTTAATGAGGTAAAAGCCGATTGAGAAATATTTAATTTGCACTGAAATTAAAAAAAAGTTACTTTAAAAAAAATTGCAGTGTTTTGCTCTACATATTGTTTAGTTAAATGTCAAATGTTTATAAGAAAAACCATATCACTTTCATTCTGAACGTTCTCAAAAATTATGTGATACGAACCGATAACTACTACAGTTTTAAGTTAAAAACAATAAAAATGTTGTTCATCGATAAGTTAATTATTAATACAAAACGAAATGAAATTCATTTCGTTTTTCAATATGATGAAATATGGCTGTTGTGAAATTTTGTGAAATATGCAATTATGGACATTTCAGTGAAAAATCACTTTCGATATAAATTAGTTACACAATATAAACAAATGAAAATATAAACTAGAAAAGAATTGTTATCGCCAATATTATATTATTAGTTACGGTTTTATCATATGATATGCAATGCAAAACAAACACATGGTATGAGGAAAATGTATGGAGAATCAACTATTTACACATCCCACAGGGTTCTCTACAATTACTGTAGGTACTAACATCAAGAGAGATAAAAAGTTAAAAAAAATGGATAATTTCATTAAAAAATATAGAAAAAAAGCACCAATCATACACCCGACATTAAAAACAAATGAACGTTCAACACACTTCATCCAATGTTCAACATATATCTACACATATGTGGTTCAACACATTACAACACTTGATTCCAACATTCCGATGCACTATTCTATTCTACACTTGCAACTACACTACACTCACCATTACATCGCTACTGTTCCGTCCGCACTGTTCAAGAGCTGACGTCAGACTGACTGATATGAAAAGCTGAACTTTCGATTTTTTCCAAATTATCCAACCAATTTAAGATGAACTTCCCTAACTCTTGATTTCATTCACTAAAATTGTATTTTTAAACTGGTTATTTGAACGAAATGGGCATATAAGGATTATTTCTCAATATATTTCGGTTTTGAGGGAAAAATGTTTGGTCGCCATTTTACATAGGGTTGACGCATGCGCGGTGATAAGGGCAAGGGTGATGACAAGGTCCTAGCTCTATTGAAATTTACATAGAATGTGCCTGATACAACAAACATAAAATGTACAACAATTTTCATATATATTAGTATATTTAAGTTGATAAAATAGTATACAGTATTTAAATTTTAAATGTTATTTAAAGTAATTGATACAACATAAACATAAAATATAAATTAATTAGAAGAAATTGAAAAAATATACTTTACTCAATTTTTTTTGATTTTTTAAAATGCAAACGTGTGTTAAATATTTATCATTTAATACATGAAATAATCAAGACTTCTCTTTAATTCTACAAGACAGTAATGACTCTAATTACTTACTTTACGTAATAAATCTACATTAAAATTAAATTTTATCAAGATCAAGTTTATATCTCCAATAAATTAAATGTCTCAATAAATGTTTTTTGGTTACCTAAATTTTTTGCACATCATTGAATAGACACAGTAGAGCTTACCTAGAGTCGTTTGAAATTATGATTTGTTTCTGGAAAAATCTATTTATACTGTACCTATTTTAAATTATCTGAGGCCAGTCATGGCGCAGTGGCACAAAGTGTGACTGTAAATTCGACTGGTTGTGGGTTCGATCCCCACTCGAGGAGATGAAATATTTACTTAAAATTATATATCATTTCTTCGCTCTGGTTTCGAGGAAACGCCGCGCGTTAAAAGAAAGCAATGCCTCCAGAATACGGCGGAAAGTGGGGAATGGAGTGTGTTAACACTAAGTTCTCTCTGCCTACCCTGCTATGTGCGAGATACAGTGTGAAGCTATTTGAAATTAATTTAATTAGATATTACTTGTGGGCCACCTTGTCCTTCTTTCTTAGCAAAAACGGCGCGACTGTACACACGATGGTTGTGAGTTCGATTTCTACTTGGGGGAATGAAATATTACATATTTTCATTACTTCGCTCTGGTGAAATGGCAAAGCGCCCCACTCAATGCGCAACGCCTCCAGAACTTAGCGGAAAATGGGAAAGGGAAGAATAGGAACGGAGAGTCTTAACACTAGGTTCCTAAGTTAGGATGTGGGATACAGCGTTAAGTTACAAAACAAAATCTAACGTAATCGTATTCACATTAAGCAATTATAATTTACATGCGACTTACAAATGAATATATACCTATAATATTGACAAAGAGCACAATATTTCATTTTATGATTTTACACAAAGAAAGTTGTTGCAATACGTGAAGAAACGCACGAAGGAATAAATAATTTATAATTAGATGTCTCTAGTGGCACCGGGTCGGACTATACGAAGGTTGTGGGTTCAAACCCACACTCGGGGCAATGATTAAATGATTTTCATTTAATCATTGCTGTTGCTGCTTTGTTACTACTGACGGCGGCGGCGTTGAGTTCTGCCTCTCAACATACAATGTTAGTTTATATATTAATTAACCTAAAAAAAAAATAGAAATCATTAACTTTTTATGTTAAATAAAACATATTAATAAAAGTTAGAACCTTGTGCTATTTTTTATTTATTTATTATATCTATTCTATGTTTTTTTTTTGTTTAAGTTAATTAATGAATAAATTAATATAATAAATATATAATTATAAAAACCACAAGGACGTGTCCCCAATGGATAAGTGATAATAATATAATTAATATTAAAAATAGATTATAAGGCTTATGAATTAAATATAAATTATTAGACAAATAAAATAAAATAAAAAATATACTTTTTTTTTATTTCTTCGGAGTGGACACATAATACAAAAATATTTTCTAACTATAATCCATTATTAGTAGATATCGATATATGAAAATGATTATTATGTATGTCGTCGTGTTACTATTACGGAAAAATAAACGAGGTTCTACACTGAACTTTTCTCACCTTAAAGTGTATGTTAAAATTATTTTTTTTAAATTTAAAAAAAAAAGTTATGCCTAAATATTTTTGCCTTTGCCGTAGATATTAATTGTTCGTATCATAACAAAATACTAGACTCAGTAGATTTTTACTCTACATCTTGCATGTAGACACTACGTTTTCCATTTTCTATACGAATGCCGAAAGACTAAGAAAAAATTAAATAGTTTTTGCCATTAAAATTTAACCCACAAAAAAATCCTTTACAGAATGTCAACAATCCGATATATCTGATATGGGACGGCCATTGCGCTATAGCAGTCGCGCTATCAAAATATTAATTACTGAAACAGATATTAACAAATTTGATAGTCTACAGAGAAACACTTGCTTTTATAAAAGTCCTACCTTTGCAATGAAAATATTTCTGGTATAAATACATGTAACACCACAACCAAAATTAGAAGTTTTATTCCATACTAAGCACAAAATATTTTTTTAGAAAACGTATATGAATTGAACGTAGCGAGACTCACGCCTTTTGGAAACCGTCCAAGCCCTCTAACCACTAAACATACGTTCTTATCAACTCAGTGTAATTGAAAAAATATTAAAGTTGAATTATTTAAAGACAATTTGAACGTCAAAAATCATTGACTAACTTTAAGATCTTTAAAAAACTTTGATGGGGTAAAAAAGAGGCAAAGATGGAGAAATTATTTAGCATCCACTGTGTGGGTGCCGAGCTCAAAGCGTTGCAGGATGAGGAATTCAAAGCAGTGCCTAGGACTTGACTATTTTTCGTAGAATTATGAAAAAATATACGAAAAACAAAAATAATGTTATTTTCCGTTCTTTTTTAATTCACTTCGTTCCCCACCCAAAGCCCAATTTTCGAGACATTGTGTGTTGATTGACGCAACTCAACCAGTGAAAACTGTGATACGCCACCACCGCCTCATCAAAAATCATCAATATTATGTTAGTTGTAAATTAATTATGAAAAATATATATAAATATAAATTTCTTAGTAAGGTCTTATGGAAATACGACAAGCAGCCATGCCAGCTTTTGTCTTTGAATTTCACGCATAATGCTATTCTTAGTGTCGACACGATGACGCATTTGACATAAAAAGCAATTAACATATTTATATTATTTAAATTATGCACATTCTACACCTACCCACGAATTCGTTTGTATGAACTTTAGAATTAGATTAATTTAATGAGGGTTTGATTATAAATTAATTTAATCAGCCATTTAAAAAAAATGTATAGATATATATATATAAATATATTAAATTAATTGTGTGTTCAATGCCTCTCGGGAAATATTATATACCTATATACTGAGCGATTGAAAATTCTAAACATATTTAATAACTAACAGACATACACAACAAATTTCGCATTCGTAACATAGGAACTGTCAAATTTAAAAAAAACTAAGTAATATACAAAAAATATATTTTTAAATTTACTAAATTTGCCTCGCATCTTCACGGTATACAGACAACCAATGTAACAAAACATGTTACTGTAATACTTTTACTGTAATATTTTGTAATAGTCGTCCATTGTCTTATAATGTAGCGTCTATATTATGTAAGTTATTTAGTAATTTATTCGATTTCCGCAATTATTGGGTATATTTATTGAAACTTCTTTTATACCTTACCTGGTAATTTAGTATCCGATGCAACAAAAATATAGATATTTTCTGTAACAATTTTATTAGTTAAACATTTTACGTTTGACTCTTTTGGTTTTAATTAATGTCCGACCGAAACAAGGTTTTCAGCCGAAACTGAACCTTTGACTTTGGTGTCAGTTTCGGCCGATATCAAAAGCGAAATTTTTAATATATAGTATAATTAAAGACAAACTTAAACAGAGGTGGTCATTGGCAAATATTTTTACCCTATATTGGTCTATATTTTTACCGTTTCCTGATATAAGCCATATTTTTTTTTAAATATCATATTTGAGCAATAAAATTGTTAAGAAAAATTATTTTACGGCTTTTTTTGTACTCTCTGATAGGTTTATGCCCAATTGAAGTTTTGTCCCAATTTTGTCTCAAGTCGTAACTTTCAAAAACAAAAAAAAATCTGTGGCATTTATTTTGTTAATGCATTATAAAGAAACTTCTAATAGATATACAAAGTATGCACATGCTCAATGGTTTTTATCTTAAAAAATATGCGTTCTTTACAAAAACCCTGGGTCCCCAACACTTGCTGTCTTATATGTGACAAATTTTGTTTACAAAAGTAAAGATAAAGAGTTGAGGCCATCGTGGCACAGGAGCACAAGGGTGTGACTGTAACGGGACGGTTGTGGTTTCGAGCCCCACTCTAGAGAATGAATTATTATTTATTAATATTTTCATTTCTTCGCTCTGGCACTAAGACAAAAACTCGCCGATGAGTTCCGCCACTAAATACGAAAAAATTGGGGGCAAATAGGGAACGGGTATCTTAACTAGGTTTCCTCTGGATACCCTGCTGTGTAGGTAGGATACTGCGTGGAGCTGATTTAAATTTATTTTTTTTAAGTAAAGACAACAAATCTCCCAATTTCAGACAAAAACCTACCACGCATACTTTAGCATAAAACTTGCACAAAATGATGAATTGAGTGCCCAACATCGTCTGTATACCTTGTGTATCTTTACGATACTCTCAGTCAGTCTTTGGAGTGTCGATGATATCGACTGAGCTTTTTAAGACATGTATTAAAGAATTGCAACCCTGAGTGTAGAAAAATTAAAAGCAGGCATTCGATGGTCTGTAAATCCATACTTTAATAAGAGTTGAATCCAAAGCATGGCTAAGGTTTGTTTTATTAGTAAAAAGTTTGTTTGGAAATAATAAACTACACTATTCAGAATTTGCCGCTAAAATGTTTTTTTACAATTAGGAGTTAATGTGAGCATTAAATAGTATTTTTTACAATCTGTCTATTTGGACAAATTCCCAGATAATCTGGGCAGACTACTATTGAACATCAATGGAGGGTTGTCAAAGTTTTTTAAATATATATTTTTTTGATGAACAGCATACACAATTTTCGTTTTCATATCGTTCTAATAAAAGACAATATAAAATAAAAATATATTTTTATGTGTGTATTTTCAACTTGCTGAAAGTTGTATTTTTATTTAGGTTTTTTCAGTGAAACTGCAATTAGTTTTTGCGTCAAAAACTAGAGCAATTTTAACAAGGCAATTTTAATAATTTTCTAATATTCAGCACTTTAATTGACTTTTAAGAATTTACTCTACCATGCAATGCATGCTGCAATATGAAAATTTTGCTTGAAAAAGACGAAGTATTTTAAAACATCCTCACTTTCACCTTTTTTTTTATTTTTATAATATTATTAGGCATTATATTATTATATACTACATAAAAATAGTAACGAACTTTTAATTAAAACATTTTGATTTTTTCAATTACAATTTCAATTGCTCACATAATATTTTATACAATAGACAAATAGAACACTATAAAGTATGTAATTATTATCATATTAAGTGTAACAATGATTCTTGACCTGAATTTCCATTTTGCTTGCGTAAACCAAAAAAATGAAAGGCACGCTTTTATCAGCGAAGGTTTGCGGTTGTTATTAACAAAATTATGCAAGGTAATATTTCCATTAGTAGTGCCATTATTTTTAATACGAGCCATAAATAGCCTATTAGATCTTTTTTAAGCTCTAACGGATAATTTTATCATTGTTGTAAATTATAAATCTATTGAATAATTTATTTAAAAGTAAAATGATTAAATATTAAGGACATAAAATGCATACATACATAATTAAAAATATTTAAGTACTTTATATATAATTGTTTTCTATTTCATTTTTTTTAAATATTCAAATAGCTATGTATAAAATTTGTCTGTTGTACATATGACAAATCAATTGTCATTGTCAAATCAACCTCATATTGTCAAACCAACCGCGTAACGGCCGCACATTTTTTTAAAATATTAACTATAAAATAATGAAATATTTACTGGATGACTTACAAAAACTTGTAAGCTAACAAAATGGATGTAAAAAAATCACATACCAATCAACAAAACCGTGAGTAATTGTAAATATATATTAATTTATGGAAATGTTCAATATATTGTTATATTATAACTTGTATTTTTTAAAGGTTTCTTGAAGCTTTCTTTAAAGAAAAGTAAGGTAAATGATGCGAAGAGTAAGAATGTTGGACAAGATACAAAAAAAAGTAGCGATAGCCAAGATATTATGGTCATTGACGATTCCTTTGACAGATTAATGGCTCAATATTCGAATAATGTAAGTTTAACATTTGTTAAAATACTTCTACTACTTAAAAAACTACTAATAAAGAAATAATCCATGTATATTAACAATATGTATTGTTATTTTTTTAAATTCCTTCTTTAAAAACAAAAAATACCATGAAGTCTTAGACACAGCAAGTGGTAATTAAACCTAAAGATATTCACACCAGACTACCACTGTGCCAACAGGCTAGCCATCAATATAATTTCATTGGTCATAGTTTTGAAATCCTCACATATTTAACTGTAGAGATAGGGTAAAAATATTTAGAACACTGATTTAGATTTATTGTTAACAAAAAAATATTACACATAATGTCTCAAATTTAAACAGCAAGCGAAGAATGGAATGTCTTGACATTATCTAGTATTTTTTTTTAACAGCTCATACTGCTACATGTGGAATACATGAAGATTAATAAATGTGTTAACATTATACAACTAAATACACAAAACATCGCTATTGATGGTATTTTCATTGCCACTGAAATTCACAGCATTGTGTTGAGCAGTGGAACTCAACACCGTGCTATGCCTCATTAGTAGTGCAAGGAAACGAAAATATTAAATATTTCATTACCCCAACTGTGAATCAAACTCACAGCTATTGGATTTACAGTTGCATATATGTGTACCTGTGCCACAATGGCTTCAATTATTTGTAATTGTAATAACAATAATTGTAATTTGGTATATTTTATTTGTTCTTGAGCCGATTTTCTGATTTATTATTCATTACGTCTGGTTGCTGAAAGTAAATATTTAAATTATTTTGTGTGCAATAAATTGTTATTATTTATAATTACAGGATAAGACAAAACCAAAGCAGTCGACTATAATAATTAACGATTCATATGATGATATTAATCATAATTTGGAGGAAGCAAATAAGGAGCCAAGTAAATTTGGAAATGTTAACATTTTACTATTACTATAATAATGTACTACTTGACTTTATTATCAGCTTCCAGCTGTATCCCGCACATAGAAGGGTAAGAAGATGGAACCTATTGTTAAGACACTTCGTTCCCCACTTTCTGCCAATTTTTTCAAGGCAATTTGTGTTGAATGACGTAACTCAACACCAAGCTTTTGATTTGGTGCCAGAGCAAAGACATGAATATATTAATAAATAACAATTCATTTCCTGGAGTGGGGATGAAACTCATAACCATCTCATTACAGTTACAGCCAGTACCAAAACAGCCTCAAACATACTCATACATACTCAATACAGTAATGTTATTTAATTTTATAAAACTAAACTAAATTAAAATTAATTTGCCTGACTGAATTTATTATACTTATTTATGTAATGTTATCCCTTGTACAATAACTTTTTTCTCATTCTACTGAGACAAAAAAAAATTGTTAAGTAACACCAGTCATTGTGAGGAATAGAGGTTATTGACATAAGGCTGAAAAAAACTGAACATGTAAAGACACACATATAAGTATTATATTGATTAGTTAAAACTATAATGTTTTTTTTCTAAATCTATTATTTTTTTAAATTTTATCTTTACAGGTATCATTCACAACAAATGACTTAATATCTCCAACAAACAAACAATCAAGACCAAGCACTGGAGGATGGTCTCCGGCCCAAAACATAATATGTGCCACACCAAAAACCAATATAATACCCACTACACCTAAAGACAAAATCAATGACTCTTTAGAGCAATGTTCATTGAAAAAAATACAAAATTCACATCAAAAATTACTAACAGATTTATATGGGGAAACATGGAAGTCAATACCAAGTTTATTCAAAACAATTAAACAAAAACACGAAAATATGGATGGAGTTACAAAGAAATTGCAATTTAATGACGATGAAAGTGACAAAGAAAATAATATAAGAACAGATTTAAAAAGAAATAAGGAATTGTATTTGACTAATTCAGAAACTAAACTGCTAAGACATAACTCATTCGAAGAAAGGAAGTCCAAAAAGAGATTGTATACAGAGAAGATACCTAGTACACCGGATTTGCCGAAGCAGAAGCCTAAAAGTGTTAAAAGTTCTACTAAAAAAGGAATATCAGTTACGGACTTGGTGAAAGAGTTGAGTAGTGACGTGGAAATTTTGAGAAATAAAGTGCAAAATGTATGTGTTACGCCCAAAAATAATGTAAATGTTGATAGACTTGGTTTTGTCGCATCACTAGCAGGTAAAAATTTTGCATACACTTTTTGTGGGTGTTTTGTGGTGTCATACTGCACCCGAATTATAGCAGAGGAGGCAGAGGGAACCTAGCGTTAATACACTATTTATTATATTTCCTTCAAATCTTTTTGATATTGTGTGTTTATTGGCAGCTTTGTCATTGTTAGCGTTTTGTCTTGGTGCCCAAATAAAATGAAGATATAAAATATTTCATTCCTGTGAGTGCAAGTCGAACCAACAACCGTGGTGTTTACTGTCACACACTTGTGCCACTGTGCTATGGCAGCTTTATTCATAATTACAACAATTTGGAGTGCATCTCAAATTCTATAGCCTTCCCTCTGCTTTTCTGATATTTTGCTTAAAAAAATGCTAAAATCAACTCTCTGCAGCCACCTATGGCTAATTTCAAATAAATAACTATTTTATAGAAAATATTCCATCGTGGCGTTGTAATCCAGAGGCAATACAATATCATGATAACTACAATCAGTTAAGAGAAAATCTAGCACGACGTCTTTATAAAGAATTTAATAAAGTTATATTCGACGACGCCATGGACGCAGATCTACCTATTGTATGGGATAGTAAATTAAGAAGTACCGCTGGGTGAGTTTTATATGGGAATTAGTAAAAATATATTATTTTATATATATTTATTTTATAATATGTTATTTTAATGAAACACTGGGAGCCATGCTACTCTACTGTGATGACGTCAGCTGGACGCGCGAGTGGGCTTTTTATTTATTATTTTTTACCTGCACTTACAAGAACAGGCGCTTCTGTTGCTTCTGCGTCTTTTTTACTTGCTCTTGTCGACTATTTTTTATAAAAAACGAATATTAAAAACAAAAGACATAAAGAATGTTTCCCATTATATGAGAGAATTCGCGTTACTATTTTGCATTACTGATTAAGTGTTTACTTGTACAGTTGTCGTGCCTTGAGCCAACATAGCTACCATATTTTATACAGTAGAGTAAAAAGAGTAAATAATTTATGAACAAATGTTGCGTTTATTAGGTGACATTTTGTTTACAAGACCTTATGACGTCATTACATGCAACTGCAGTTGCTCGGATTAAGAATTGAAAAAAAACATAAATTAAAAAGAAAAGTGTTATTTTATATAGGTTGTGTAATTATGTAAAATAGCGTTATTTAGAATAATTATATTTTTTTACTTTCGTCATTATTGATTGCAAATAAATAATGATTGCATTAATTCCAGAACAACAACAAACAGACTAATAAAAACGTCAAACGGTCAAAGATTAAGGTCGTCCAGTATAAAATTGTCCACTAAAGTGGTAGACACGGTGCAAAGGTTGCGTGACACCCTCATCCATGAACTGTGTCACGCGGCCACGTGGTTGATAGACGGCGAGCTGAGAGCTGGACACGGCCCGCTGTGGAAGAAATGGTGAGTTTACTCTCTTTTTTTGTCTTCACGATGTATCGCACTCATAGCAGGATAGGCAGTAGGAACCTAAAAAGCTAATGTTAAGACACTTCATATCCATTAATAAACTTTTGTTCCCTATTTTCTGCAGATTTATAGAAGCAATGCGTGTTAAGTAGCGGATCTCAATTCCGCAACTTTTTATCATTGTCTTCTTTTTCTCTTTTTGTTTTTTTTTTCTTTTTTTTGTGTATTTTTTTACCCAGATGAAGTAAGTTGTACAATGGATAGGGTAAGTACCACGTCAGGTAAGCAGAACTAAGTGACCCTTGTGATTTTTTTATTTGGGTCATATATCCCTAAGGAAATAGCTGGACTTGGACCTTTGTGAAGGAATTAGTAATTTCTCTTACATTTTCTGTCTCTGCTTACTTGATCCAGATAAAAAAAAAATATTTTTTTTTATCGGAGAAAGTAAGTCATATAAACTTTATAGAACTTTCGAGGTTCGAGTCCCGCTGCGTTCAAATTTTTATACGTAAATAAGTATTTAAATAAGTA
>JAATLQ010033735.1:50355-110429 GCA_013421005.1 Heliconius erato x Heliconius himera | reverse complement strand
ATGCTATTTACAAGTGGCCTTTACCTATCTATACATACAATATACACCAATGAGCTTTCTGTTCAAAAGTTAAGGAGATCTGTCGTGATAGACAGATTAATGGTGAATCAGGTTTGCGGACCGTCCTCTAGAGGTCTAAACCTGACGAAACCGTCCTGAGCAACCAGCATGGTAGCGCCTGTTTCATTAGGATGAATCTCATCTTGTGGCTGCGAGTACGTATCGTAACCATTCCTGGGGGCTGGTTGCGGAGCCATATAATTATTAGATTCCTCAGAAAACCCATATAAATCAGTAGATTTCGGTCTGTCTGGGAAGCCATTGATTTTACCGCGTTTTTGACTCCCACTAGAATTGACCATCGAAGTTGATGGTGAATTACGGCGTTGGGAACCACGAATTTGTTGATCGTAACTTCTATTCGGGTTCAAAGTTTGTATCCCCGAAACGTGATATGAGGCATTTTCGGCATTATAATTACCATATTCGTCCATATGAGGCTGGTGGTAATGATGACTCATGGACTGATCGTATCCCATTGTCATGCAGTTTGGGACGTTCTTGTTTTTAGCTCTTTGCTTTTTTCTTGGATTGCTATTTGTTCTTGATGAAACCCTTTCATAGGACATGTGTTTGAAATTGTGTGAGCTACGATTAGAACCGGCGTTATAATTCTGATTTTTGATATCTCGAATGAAATCATTGTTACTGCCATATTGAATTACGTTATATTCGTGATCCAATGCATCATCGCCTTGTAGGGACTGCATCGTTGGGTCGCAATTCGAGTAATGATCGTCTGACGCCGACTCTATACCATTATAGCCTATGTTTTGATGATGTTTGATCAAATGATTTGTCACCCCTTGGCTAGAGGTAGCATTACTAGATTCAGTCGAGCTACTATGACCAGCGTTTGCGATTGAACTGTGACCAGAATAATTTTCAGTTCCCGAATTAGTATCACAGTTTCCGGCTAAAGTACTCAATTGGAATCTTTGATGGTCTAACGGACCACAGCATTGATCGGGTATGGTGGGATGATGACCAGCTGTTTCATAAATAGGCTTTCCCGTTTTCATAGTGTATGTATGCAGATTGGTATTCGCGTTACAATTAGCCGGGTAATCTGATTCAAACTGTTCATTGCTTGAACCGGCTGTACATGGAAAGTGGCCTAAGCCGGAAATCTTTTGTCCATCGATCTTTTCATGCTGTATAGTAGCTGGAGGCATCCTCCAGCTCACAATACAAGCTATAAGAGCTCCGACTGTAACCTCAATGACTAATAAGCAAAAATGATAACCGAATTTTAGCCAACCAAACTTAGGAATATGATTCACACAAATTATACCATATATTTGTAGGACCGCCATCACAATAAACAGTAAAGCAGTCGCTACGTTTATACGTATCACTTGATTAAGATTTTGGAAACCGTTTATGTACGGATTACTTTTAGTTTGAAGTACTGTTTTCAGAATATTATAAACGTATAAATAGAGCAATCCCAGAGTAAGACAAGCGATGATAAAAATAATTTGACACGTCAAACTTAGCACGCCGGCTTCGAAACTATTTTGTTTCTTAATCAAATTCTCGATACAGTGCAACATGACGCAAGATAGCAAATGCAATATACCGCCTATAACGATTGTTCTAGAACGAAATAGAAAACTGCAACAATTCGCTTTGACCTTCATAATGCTAGTCAATAAAAACAAAATGGTGGAAGCAAAAGCTATACTCAAGCATATTTCTGGAATATGCAAAAGTATGGCATTAATAAAAACTGGTAACGAGTGATTTATATTG
The DNA here is from genome assembly GCA_013421005.1 of Heliconius erato x Heliconius himera. Lineage (NCBI taxonomy): Eukaryota > Metazoa > Arthropoda > Insecta > Lepidoptera > Nymphalidae > Heliconius > Heliconius erato x Heliconius himera. The sequence continues at coordinate 108,614 of JAATLQ010033735.1, read as the reverse complement.
TATGGATCGTAGCAAATGTAGAATATTCTCATAATACAAATTAACACTAGAATTAGATGTAGTATCATGAAGTTGCATTGGGAAAATAGGTGAGTAAATTTATCATAGCGGATGATTCTAACAATCGAGTATACGGCGAGAGCAGTGAACATGGTGACCATTAAGCAGTTATGGCATTTCCACAAAACTGGCCAAGTTTCATCCGGACCTTGTATTGGACCTACATTTTTACTATCGTGAGACACTTTCTTATCTAAATTGACGTTAGCCAAATTGTGATATCTTTCAGTAGACATTTCTGGGTCACTCAGTTCGAATCCGGCAGTAGTAGCCGGTGTGTAAGTTTCGTCTTTTCTAGAATCATTCTTGTCCGTCTGCTTGTTTGTAGCATATTGTAGATTTCTTCGAGTATTCGTTTCGCTTTGTTCTACAGTGAGAGGTCTATCTAAATTGTTCATTTCAGGGTCTAGTACGGCTAAAACACCTTCTGTAGAAGAATCTCTCGAATCACTTAGCGTTACAGCATCTTTTGTTGCATGCGTGTCACTTCGAGAAGTCTTTTCTTGATTATGTTGAGGTTTAGCAGTGACTGTCCTGAGAAGAACGTCGGGAATATCTTCTTTTCTTCCATTTGATCCTGATAGTATTCTTGATATAGTTGGTATGTTAAGAGAATTTGGCACAAAGTCTGTGAAGTTCGCTTGATCTGTACCGTGCTTGTCGTCTAGTTCGTCAGGCTGAAATAAAAAAACATACAAAAGTTAATTTAAAGTCTTTCTACTAAGTAACATAATAACAAGTCTGTGTTCAAGATAAAGTGATTTATTCTTTTACAAAAATTAAAAACCAACACTAACTATTGTAATAAAAATCCAATTTTACTAATAAAAATCACTTAATTTAGTATTGCAAATGCATTAAATAGGTATCAAAGTAATATGTACCTTATGGCTCGGCGTGTTAAGAGCTTTTTTCTTTTGTGGTTCAATTCCCGGCGGCGGTAAGGGCGGTGGCGCCGGCACTTGTGGGGAGGATGTTTCCTGAAAATTGGTTATTTGTTATTTTAGTACATTTGAAGGGGTAACTCTAGTGTTTTGTTTGTATAGTAGATATTTTTGTTTTAATGTACATTTAATTGCTTCCATTAAGAAATCTTCGGTAGGATTTTTAAATGAAATGAAATGATTTTTGAATGAAAAATAGGAAGAAACAGTAGCAGAACGGATAATTTATACTAATCGGCCTTCAAAAATTTCATTTATTTAACTATATGAATTAAATATTTATGGTTAGAATCAAAAATATATGTTTTGTTTTGGATAGCCCATTTCTCGAGGAAGGCTGTAATAAAGGTTTGATTACACCACGTGAATCCTATTGATATGACCCAAACTGCGGTCAAAATGACCTACGTCACTTAGACTTTATCATATACAATTCTTAGTTAAGTGAAGCCGTCGGTAAAGACTAGTAAATTGTGAAGAGAAAACTAGTAAAAAGTGAATAAAACTTAACTAACCTGTCCCGGAGGTCGAATCGGTATCCTCTCATGTCCAGGTCCGAGCGACGGAGGTGGTATCGGCCGCCGATTGAGATAACTGTTCCCATCTGTGTTTGTGCCTGAGGAATTAAATAATATACTTTTAATAAATTGATTTATAGTACTTTATTGTAATATAAATAATGGTGATCCTTATTGAATATTAACATTGAAATATTATTTGAAGTGGGAATCGAATTCACGACCACGCCGTTCAGCATTATTATTGACAGACATTGCAAAATTTTCAAACACAAACAGTAAAAAAAAACCTAAATTGAAAGATGTCATGTCTATAATATATAAGATAGTCCGTTATTGAATGACTATCAGACATACAAAAAAGAACAATTAAACTTACAAGAAAGAAAGGACTACAAAAATCCATACCAAAAATGGTTTATCGACCGAAAATTGTAAAATCGAAACTTTAAAGTAACTTTAGAGGGTAACTTAAGGCCGTCGTGGCGTTGTGGCATCAGACTTAAAACGCGACGGTGACGTCGATTCTCGCTCGAAAGAAATAATGATATTTAAATAATATTTGAATTTTTCCTGTACTAATAGACAAGACAATGGTCTACGGCGGTGCCGAAGTAGCAGAGTTTTTTTCATTAGATAGGCTTGCTGTACGGGCAGAAAAGTAAAATTGTAATTTTTTTAAAGATTTTATTAAAAACGAATTTAAAAATGTACAACGTAATTTATGAAATCAAATCTAAACACACAAAAAAATATACATTCCGGGAAGAAATATCCAAATTGAAATCTCCAGACATCTTATTATGAGGATTTATTGAATAAAATTCTATTTTAAATCACAGTTGGCGAGGTGAATGGCATATTCGTTTTATTGGCATCCGCCTCCTTGACTATTTGCCAAGAAACTCTCAGCCAAAGAAAAAGGGTTAATCATGATTTGTTGTTTAGAAAACTGTTGTTGATAGTCTCCTGTGTGGCGGTCACCGGTTCAATTCCTAACAAATATGTTCCATTGCTCGCATAACAGGATAGACAGAACGAACCTAGTATTAAGACACTTTGTTCACCACTGTTCCCCAGATTTTTGGGACATTGCGTGTTTAGTAGCGGAACTCTACGCCACACCTAACATTACAAAGTCTTTTAGAGTTTGTTTACTTCAACGAGTAAATCTCAGGAACTATTGTTTCGAATTAAAGAATATATTTTTGTGTTGGATAGTCCATTTTTTGGGAAGGTTAACTAATTCACCTAATGTAATATGGGCTATACTGCCTAATGTTATAGTAGTATATAGTCTCGATGTAATCCACCGTATTCATGTAGTCATTTTGTATGATACAATACTTTTGATTATTTCCATTTTTCCCACTCAAGCGAAGCCGCATGAGAAAACTAGTAAAATATAAAATACACACAATAACTTTGAAATTAATACGTACAGTAATATATAGTACTGATGACATCATATTATATGACAAAATTGTTCGCATTAGAAAGCTCTTTGACGTCCTGTTCCAATATCACACGTAAAGTGGATATTTAATATATTAATTTCCACGTACATATATGCAGATATATGTACACGAAATTACATTATTATGAAGGCATATAAGCGAATAATTAATTTAATATAGGTGGGTATATTGATTTTAAGTATTTTTTCTTTATATATATTAGAGATACTTTAGTTTTTATGTACTTATAAATATGATTCCGTTGTAGAAAATAAGGATTTTAACATTAATATTTTTTTTCTTATGCATTACTTATACACACGTACGTATTAGGTAATAACCTAATCACGTCTTATCACTGACCTCTGAGTGTCGGCTTATCAGCGAAAGGGTTTCGATATTCAGGCGGCAAGGGCGGCGTGAAGAACGCTCGTCCGGGCGGGGCGTACGACGGCACCGCGCCCACACCCGCCAGTAACGCAGCGCCGTGGTGGGCTGGAGGCCTGGAAACAAACATATTGATATTTAGATAATTTATTTTAACTTTTTATGTTTATTAACACTTTGGCAAGGAAATAATTATTACATGCGTTTAAATTTCCTGACTCTGGTAAACAAAGCGCGGCGTTGAGTTACCACACAATGGCGGCCACTTAACACACAATGTTTGAAAATTTGGGCGGTAAGTGTGGAACGGAGTATCTTAACATTAGGTTCCTTCTGTCTTCTATGAAGAGTAAGAAATTCAATAGTTGCAATTTTTAAATGTCAATATTACAATTTAAATATTTCATAAACTGGCAACTATCCTGCATGGAATTCAATTGATATAAATTGCATACATTTTTATCCTTTAAATATTCCTTTCCAATTATTGTGGCGCAGCGGCACGAGGTGTGACTGTAAAACCGATTGTGGGTTCGATCCCCACTCGAGGAGATGAAATATTTACTTAAATTATTATATTTCCATTTCTTCGCTCTGGTGTCGAGGTTAAGCGCGGCGTTGAGTTCTGCCACTCAACACGTAATGCCTCCAGAATTCGGCAGATAGTGGGGAACGAAGTGTCTTAGCACTAGGTTCCCTCTGCCTACCCTGCTGTGTGCGGGATACAGCGTGAAGCTGATTTTAATTATCATAATATATTCATGTAAAATAGAACAAAAACATATTTAAAATTTGTCTAACAATTTTGTTTTCCTTTATGAACATACCTAATATGGTGAGAAATTTTGTGTTTAAACATAAATTTGTCATTTAAATTCCAAGCGATTTGAACCCGCATCGACGATAATACCGTGGCTTGACTTCATAATAAGGAAGCTGAATGTTCCGTCATGTTTTACATAAAAATGTGTGAAACGATTATTTTTAACGTTCTCATAATTTGTTCAAAAGTCAAACGTTTTGTTGCTTATTTTTTACGTGGGTTCGATTCCCAATCTGGTAACAAGACAAAGCGTGTCGTTAAGTTCCGCCACTCAACACGCAATTACTGGAGCGCTGGAAAGTGGGCAACGGAGTTTCTAGCACTAATACTAGCTTCCCTCTGCTGCTGATACACGCTGAATCCCACAAATAGCGGGGTGGACCCGCTATTTGTGGGATTCAGCGTGTATCTAAAAAAAATTTGAGGATATTAGGGGAACCTAGTGTATTATATTTAGTTTTTCACTTTTTGCCTAATGTCAAAACATAAAGTTGAATAGCGGGACTCAACTCTGCATTATTCTTAACAGATCAAATAAAAAAGTAAATAAATATAACCATTCCCTCCAGTGAGAGTCGTACCCACAACCCTTACAGTCCCATACTATAGGCACCTATGCATTTCTATACAACCACAAAAAGCACATAGTGTTTAACAACATAAACATATTACAAAGAATAATAAATCAGCACCAAAGAGACGACTACAATGCGACGTTAGGCAGTAAACTTAAACGCAAATTTCAATAAACATACGGATACTGCGAACTGGCGACGTGGAGTGAATTAAAAACCCTTTACCTCCTTTTGTGTGGATACGTGGGAATGTGGATAATCTTAATATGTTGTGGTACTAGGAAGCGAGGCCGTTGTAGCATAGTGGTAGGTACAGGTTTCGACTTTAAACGCGACAGTTGTGGGTACCGATTCCCATTTGGGGGAATGAATTGTTTTCATTTCCTCACTCTGTCTCTGGTAATAAGACAAGGCGTTGTGAAAAAAAATGTGGCTTTATTTTAAGGCAGGAAAAATCTGATGAATATTTTGTAAATTTCTTCCTACATATAGGAGGGTAGGCAAACAAGACACTTCGGTATCCCCTTTCCACCTAACTTAAGCGAACGCGACGATGTAGGGAAATTAAAAATTACCTATAAATAATGATTATTACCTAAAGTGGAGAATGAACTCAAAACCAAAGTGTTTACAATCAGACACTGTTCCATTGGGCAATTTCATCATTTTTTTTTATTAACTTCACGCTGTATTCCGCACATAGGAGGGTGACAGAGGGAACCTTGGAATCTAGTGTTAAAACACTTGCTACCCATTACGACACATGCGATCCCCACTTTGCGCTGAATTCTGGATGCTTTGCGTGTTGAGCAAAGTCTTTAGTCAAACAACAAGAAATAATTATATATAAAAAATAATATAATTTTTGTAACTGTCACACAATCAAATGTAGACATCCCAATTCACAGCATCTCGAACACGCGCGACATTGATTAGAAATAATTAATTATACATATATTGATTAGATGTATGTATGTATGTAATTAATTGGAATATGTAGTTAGTGGCACCTAATTGTTAGATTAACGTGTGGAGTGAGCAAACCGGATGTGATTGATTTTAGAATTATCTATGGGATTAGTTAGTTAGTTTTGAAGTGATATATAGAAATTAGTTAAGTTGTATTGTATGTATATAAAAATTATGGAACAGTATTAATATGACATTTAAAAGTATGAAAAATCAGCTTCAGGATGTATCCCGCATACAGTAGGATAGGCAGAGGGAACCTAGTGTTAAGACACTTCGTTCCCAATTTTCTCAACGCCGCATGGTTATTTTTTTAAGGTAGGAGTGTTTTGTCATTAGGGTCTCTCAGCCTATCCTGAAAAACAGGTTTCATTTCTTCAGCTTCACGTAACATTACGTAACACATTGCAGGGCAGGCAAGGGGCACCTGGGAACCCTAGTGTTAAGATATTTCCGCTACACACCTACACCTAGTGTTAAGGGAACCTAGTGTTAATATATTTCCGTTCTACGTGTGGAATACAGCATAAAGCTGAAAAAAAAAACTGAAAATGTATGTTGCACGATATATCTAAAGATAAAAGAAAACATAAAAACCAGACACTACCGCCGGCGTCGCCTAGTCTCAACACAACGATCTAGGTTATATATAATAATCAATGCCAAATCAGACAACCTAAATACAATCGGCCAAATTCTAGTCCTAAGTATATTTCCCATACAAGTTTAGCTAAAGTCAGTGACCCGCGACCGGCCGGTATAACCTGACCTTACGTTCCATACAAAATGTATGGCTAGACCGCGACATCGACGGCCGAGTTAGATTGGCCTGTTTTTATTTGTGTTTTCTATAGACAAAGGGTTCTATATAAATTGGCCGGGTGAGAGCTGGCATGGTGCCCGGCTGATGGCACTTACGCTGTTCTCACTGTGTTAACCGCATTTTAATAGATCCCGCACCACACGTATTGTAAATACATATCTTTATTAATGCTATGGTGATTATAATATTTTACGGAAATTGTGTCGTACATATTGATAGTGATGTAAGATTTGTCTGGTTGTAAATAAGTTTTACCTATAGTTTCGCTTTCCGTGCTAAAATAAAATATGACACATTTTATATGTCATTATAGCATTTCTCGATAAATGGTTTAATCAAACACAAAAAGTGAAAAAAATCCACTTTGAACTAATTAATAGCTTCTGAGTAAAATAAAGCGCAAAACTAGAAAAAAGATTATACAGATCAAATATAACGCCCACAACTCCTCAAACCTCATCCACGATATCACCTAAATTAAATATAGTCAAAACAATTGAAAGTTAAAACTGTATATTTGGTGGACTATAATAAATCCAAATATCACATTATAAAGATGTCACGGTCTGTTAACCTAATGTAAATTTACGCATGCATAGTCTTTAATTAACTATAGGTACGTACGTATTTTGCAACAATAGAAAGCGATAGTGGGTATAGTTTCGAAAATGTTTTGACATCGTCGTGATGAGCGCGTGGTTTATGACATTTCGTGTAGATATATCATACAATCAGGATGAATGATAAAAATCGCGTGTTTATTATTATATATGAACAAATAATGAAAAAAATTTGCATATTCAAATTTTAAGTCTTTTAAACTATACTATGAAGCTGTATGTTGACCCAGATAGCTTAAATATTTCAAATGCTAGATATATTCAATGTTCAGTGGTCAAAGCGCTTGGATGGCGCGGGTTTAAATCCTGCTATGTTAATATGAAAAAAAAAATCCCCAAGTATGGAATATTACTTTAAAAATGTAAATGATTTCATATATTTTGATAATCGTATCTATATTACCTAAAAAACAATAATTAAAATAATTTTAAGATATATAATATTTAAGAAAACTTATAGAGATAAAAGTAACACGTAGAAGAATTTTAAAACTTTGTAGAGCTCATAATGTCCGATTGTAACTTATTACACTGTTTCAAGAGATCCACGACCGTCGGGTGAATTGAGTTAAACGATTTAAACTTTTGCTAAAAATGTGTGTGAAAATATATGAATGTGAGTGTAAAAGACATTTTATATATACCTAACTATAATACAATTTGAATATGTATATATGTATATGAAGGTAATAAAATATAGAGAAACTTTTATATTATAAAAATTCTAAATTATTTTTTAAATACAACTTCAGTCTAAGAAAATAAATAAAATCAATGTAGCTTAGATCATAAGTGAAAATAGCTCAAAATGAGCTTATTTGTATATCAAAACTTTGAAAACTCCACGCTAGGTGTCGTTGTTAGGGATAAAATATATATATCCAACACATTATTACTGTCATAAGTACACAAACGTCAGTCGTACAATAAATATTTTTTAGGTCCTATGTATGTATTACATATTTATATTTACAGCTCCAGCTTATATATTACTTTCCGCTACTGGACGCTAGATGGCGCTTTAACCACAGACCTCGAGGCTGCGTTTAATCTACCAGATCGAGAAAACGAAAATAATTTAAACTACAATAATTTCAAAAATGTATACACACAAAAATCTAAATATATATTATAATAATTTACTCACTCATACATTAACAGTAAACGATCAACTACACAATGAATAAAAAAAAATATTTTTAATATAAAAAAAACCTCTAGAACTTTTCCAAACTATTGTAAACAACCAGCACGACGGTACTAGCATTTTTCAAGCGAGGATTTCAATAAAATAAATGAAGGCTCCGCAGGGTTGCATATAATGCAAGTGAGAAACAATAGCAGTTAGATTAATGGTTTGCAGCAACACCGTCGTGTCGTACACTTTAGGAAAATATTCAGAATTGTCTGCGGTATAAGTTAGGAGATGAGAGCGGAGCGTTTCTTTTTTTTTTTTTGATTCCAGAAAAAATATTATACAAATATAATGTCGGAAAATGTCTCAACACTAAGTTTTCTCTACCTACCTACGTTATGTGGTATACAGAAAACAAAGAAAAAGAATTTAGAGCGATTAAAAAAACTTCGCAAATTTGCAGAACTGACTGTATTTAATACTTTATTTCCAAATGAACTATTATTTTTAGATATTTTCTCGCATCTCGAAAGATGTGTGAAGGTTAGAGAGTGCCTAATAACTTTTTTCCTTCTTTTTAACTCATTTTATGAACTAATGATACATCGAATAGCATAAATGAAATTAAAAATTTGTTAATTATATCTATATTATTATTTATATATATGTTATTATTTAAAAAAATGCCTCAAATGTGATTCTAAGGTCTAAACCGTAACCATCGTGTGCTTTTTTTAGATTTATTTTTTAGGTAATTTAAAGAATTAATAAAAAATACCGAAATTACCTAATAAGCCAAAATATACCTCAATTTCAGCTCTCTATCACATTGATTATACGATCCATATAAATATGTGGGCGATATTCAATACCAAACAAGATTAATGATCTTAAGCTACGTTGTCGTGGTATATTTAAAACATCTATCTTTTTGAGGATGTCTTTGAAAGCTTTGTTTTATAGAATCTTACGAGTTTAGCTAAAGAAAATATTCTATATTTTGTAACTAAAAATAAAGATTGTAGGTATTTGTTTATTATAATATAAATAATAAAGTTTTTATTTAATTGAAATTTTAAAAGTTTCTCATCTTATTTAACAATTTAATTTCGTGTGACAATAAAAAAAAATATATTTTTTTTAGTGAGCAATTAGTATTTGTCATTTTAACCAACCTTTACGCAGAGAGTGGAGAACGAAGAGCCATAAACATTTTTACCTATTCCACAACATGTATGAAAAAAATATTGCAAAAAAATAATATTATAAACTAGAAACTCTATAAAGAATCAACTATTAAAACGTATATCAACACAGCGTACGTAATATAAATATACAACCCTTTTATACGAACATATCGGTTACATTCGACGAATAATCCTATATGTTTGTTTCCACGTAAACTATTAAATTTTGGGCAACTGACCTACTAATCAAGGTATTGATTTGTGAGTACATTCGTTTTTGTTAGTGGTAGAATTTTTATTATAATACAACATATAAAAAAATTGAGCGCAATAGATTCTTTCTTTTGTTATCTATATATAAAAGAAACTAGCTTCATACTTTTTCACGTATAGACGGGTAGGACTAGAGAATGTAATGTAAAGACACTCCGTTTCTCACTTTTCGTACTTATATATAAAATGAAAATACTACAGTCCCCTGTGTGCTAATCGAACCCACAACCGACGCGTTTACAGTCAAACACTGATTCTGACAAATAAATAATTCTAAATATTAAATAATCTAACAAGGACTATCAATTAAAAAACGACGTCACAAATAACATAAAAAAATCGAACCTACGACTCTATTTATGAAAAATGCACGTCATTATATCAGACGCGTGTAACACTTTACGTAGTAAAGTATAAATATATGAAAAGCTTTAGATTAATGACGCTATACCGACACTAACTTTTCGTCTAACATACACTGGTCGATCGGTGCAAGTTGTGAGAGTTTATTTAAATTTTAAATGTATTTGAAAAGGACGATGACTTCTAAAGATGTTAGTTAGATATATGGCTGGAACGTACAAAATGGTTTTGTCTATTATACATTTCATAAATAACTTCAAATAAAAATAAAATGAAAAAGTATATTACATTTTTAATATCTGTTTTTGGGGAAACATCTAATAAATAAATAAATGCTCATAAAGCCAAAAAACTATTTTGGTACAAAAAAAAGCCACTCAGCGCCTCCTGAATTAAGCAGGAAGTGGGGAACAGCAATGTCTTAATGGGAACAGAGTGTCTCAGCACTAGATTCCCTCTGCCTATCCTCCCACGCGCGGGATACAGTGGGAAGCTAAAAAAATATTCTTATATATTTAAATACATACATATACATTTTGATTGAAAAGCAGAGCATTTACTAGTAGTATATTTCAATTTTGCTGAGGAACGAGACCGTCTCGGAAATCGGAAATCCGACCATTGACATAAACGGTTGTAATTTTTCCCATTAAAAAGCTTTGGATTTGCTCAATTTAATCTTTTTAGCTTTCGTTTTTTTAAAGCTTTTTATATATAGTTTGTATATAAAATGAGTAATGACAACTTGAACGGTAGATGCTGAACTAATAAATATTTATTTCTTTTTTTTAGCTTTACACTATATCCCGCATATGGCAGGGTATGCAGAGAAAATCTGGGAACTTAGGGTTAACACACTCAGTTCTCATAACGAAATCTGGAGGCATTGCGTGTTATGTATCGCCATCACCAGAGCGAAGACATGACCTTTTTTCTCATTTGTCTATCTTATTACATATTTTTCTCCAAAACCAGTGTGATGCCATAAGTATTTGACGGTTCCCATTTGACGGAATGATTAATTATATGTTAATAACTTTTATTTTGAGCCGGCACCCTGACACATCCTCTGACAATAAACACGACTGTTGCGGGTTCGATCAAACTTGGGGGAATTAATTATTTTCATTTCTTCGATCTAGTAACAAGACATAGCGCGATGCGGTGTTGAGTTCTACCACTTATTGACAATGGGCGGTGCCTGGGGACGGAGTGTCTTAACACTAGGTTAAACGTATGAAGCTAGCTAAGGTATACATTTTGTAATATTTTTTCTTACCACATCACTATAAGAAATCGTGATGCGACGAGCGATTTTTATTTGCATAAGCATAGCCACGAAGCAAAAGTAGTCACGACTGATATAACACTTTACGCGTCACGTTTAAAGGAAGGCGTTTCAAATGGTCGTGCAAATTGTATGTTCATTTTGTATTCTGTTTAGGTAGCGGGTTCGATGTCTAGACGGTACAATTTTGAATTATAATTGCATTCAATTAAAAAGAAGGTTCGAGTCACTACTAATATTCTTAATCATCATGATTTAAAAATAATAGGAATAAAGGATAAAGAAATAACTTAAAAAGAAAATAAATTAGGTATAATATGACCAATAATCATTTTAAGTTTTATGACACCAAGAAAGATAGAAAATACATAAGATATTCATAAACCAACCATACATTATAGAACGTTTTATTTCTCAGTTACTCTGCGTTCCGTATATGGAAGAGTAACAGAGAGAACCAATGTAAAGATACTCCGTACGTCCAAATTAATAAATATACATATACTGTAAAATCCATAAACCGTCAAATACAAATGTTAAATAAATAAAAAAAAAAAAACAAAATGATCAACTTTGAAATTATGCGCATACTATGCTTAGATTCGAAGTTAATTATCCTTTTCTATTAAACTAGCGTGTTGCGGCAGAACTAATTAAAAACTAGCGGTTTTGAACCCGTTGCATTCGTGTTTGTATTTTGTCGGTGCAATATTTAAATGTGTGACCTATTTTGTGGCGGATCGATTTGGTAAAACGACTTTGACATGAATCGCAAATCAATGGTTTAACCAGTAAATGAGGTATTGTTTTACAAATTACTGAGAAGTACTTTAAACCTAAGATTTTGAGATTCCAGATGCCATTCGAGAAAAGTTGTATCGATAAGAATTATAAAATGAAATAAGATAAGATAATAAGAACATATAACTTAATTGGTTAGAACGACTGGATGGATTCCGATCGATTTCCTATTTGATTTCTTTTCTTTTACGACTTATTTAATTATGTTTATATACTTATATTATTATAATCATTTGTATTTTTCGTTGAGTTCCGCCACTCAATGCTTCTAGAATTCGGCGAAAGTGGAGAACAAAGTGTCTTAACACTAAGTTCCCTCTGCCTACCCTGCTTTGCGCAGGATACAGCGTAAAGCTGATTTTTATTATTATTATTTTAGATATATTCATAGTGGCCCTTATTTATTAAGAAGCACTCTACATTTTAGTTTGCGTAAGTTGCGTCCCACGCAATGTATGTATTTGCAATAAAAGAGGAATTAGCCTATATTATAAAAATAAAGTGGAACAAAAAACTATATTAGTAAAAGAATTTATGCTTATAACAACTTAGTTTTGTATGACTTTATTTTATGGTAATATTTAATATGTATTATCATTTCCTCGCTCTGGTAAGCAGGCAAAGCGCAGCGTTGAGTTCGTCCAATCAACACGAAATGGTAAGAACGGAGTGTCTTAACATAGTGTTCTTCCTGCCTACCCTTCACGTTGAATCCCGCTAATAGAATACCAGTATAAAGCGTGAAACTACGGAAGAAAGAACGAAAAAGTCGAGTAACGTAACTAGTTTACAAGAAAAAGCGCCTAAAACTGTCCATCCAAACATTCCCGATTCCCGTATCCCATTAGCTGTTTCATCCAACGTTATATCTACCTAAGTATATCAGTTACGGCTTTGTGTTCTATCAAAATCCGTAAATCTATTTAGCTTTACTCTCCTATAAATCCGATCGGACAATAACCAGCAAAACGAACGATTAATCGAATAGTCATTCGATGTCTCGTTGTTTTAGCAATTAGCTTGTAAGGTCGTTTGTCATTTGGTTTTGGGTTCTTAGCAATGAAGGTGCAAAAAATATAATACCTCATTAAAAATATATGTTAAAGTGAAGATAAAGAAAATTTTACTTTAATAGTAAATACTAGACAAATGTGGGTATCTACTAAACGTTTCACTAAATGATGATTGCGATTCAGTTTCATTAAGTTCAAAACGATGTTTTAATTAATAAAGAAGGGGATTTAAACGATCTAGATAGAACAATATGGCGTTGAGTTCCGTTACTCAACACACCCTCGAATTCCAAAGCGGAGAACGAAGTAACTTAACACTATGTTCTCTCCGGGTACCTTGCGGGATAAAGCGTGAGGATCGATCGTTTCGTTACGTATTAATTAACAGAAAACTCTGAAAATTTATAAAACAAATTTATTATTTTTCTAAATTTGTAAAGTTAAGATTACCTTACAATAATAAAATATAGCAGTTAAACTGAAACACATCCGGAGGAACAGGCAATAACTTTTTTATGTCTAAATGTGAAGTAGTGGAAGTGGCACAAAGTGTTATGTCAATTTTAAATGAACATAAGTGGGTACGTGTTTCAATTAGGGGAACATAAAGAATATAAAAAAAACCAATAAATAAAAATATATTTAATTTTTAGGGTTTCGTGTCTTTTAAGGAAAAAAAAACCCTTAAGAAAAATTTAAAAGATCACCTTTTTTGTTCATCCGTCCATCCGTTCATCTGTCTACTTGTCTGTCTGTCTGTCTGTCAAGTTCAATACATTCGCTTTCATTATTGTTCATACACTCATTCCCTTGATTTTCTGTAAAAATCGTATTTCTACATTTACTTAAAACAAAATATGGCCGTTTATTTCGCAAGTAAGTTTGTTCACTTTTATAAGTTGTACTTTCCATACATATTGACATACAATGCAAAAATTGTTACGGAACCATCGATATGCGAGTTCGAATCGCATTTTGCCGGTTTTTCTTATTTTGTACTATTAGTCGCCCGCAACCTTGTGTGCGTAGAATTAAGAAATTTTTTATAGCTACGCGACGCTCCGTTCTCCATTAGGACACTTCCGTTCCCCACTTTCCACCGAATTTTTAAAGCAATGCGTGTTGCATGTTCGAAGAGTAGCGAACCTCGACGTCACGCTGTGCCACAATATCAGGACGAGAAAATGAGATATATTTAACATTTCACTCATTCCGAGTGCGAATCGAACCCACAACGCACGTCTGCTGCAGAGGCACCACGACAGCCTCAGATTGAATTGTAAGACAAATTGTAATTGTTCCCCGTAGGAGTTTCGAGGAACTCTTCTTAGTGCTACCTTTCACTTCCTGATGTATCCACATGCCAATTGAACTCCCGAAGTCAAGTAATTTTAATTGTGCATTATTGATGGACAGTTTCCTAAGTTGGAATATACTAATTTTAATACAAAAAGGATAATTCCAATTTGACTTTTACAGTCCTTTTTTTATGAGAAATATACAGATAGATATATATAAACCCTTAAGAAAATTTTACTTTAAAAAGAAAAAAAAATGTTTATAACTTTCCTACGATCAAAATAACAACAAATAACATAAAAAACAAGAAAAATCACAACCTATTAAAAAAAAACATCAAAATCGCAATAAAATTTTCAACAATCACTGTTCTTAGTATTATTGAGCTGAGAAAGGGATGAAACTTTTACGTACAGCAAAAGATATTTAACTTTAAGAGGCACTAACTGAAATTTACGTTAATGATTTAATTTCGTTTGGAAATACTGTTATTTTGGGGGATTGCTTTCCTAACTTCCAACAATAATATTAAAATATAAATCATTTATATTAAACTCTTCTAAGTTTGTGTACAAGGTTTAATTTTATTGTGTTCCATCGTGGACACATAAATTATATATTTTTTTAGTTTCCTGCTTTATCCCGAATAATAGAGTGGGCAGTGAGAATCTAGTGACAAGATCCTCCATTCTTCAGTTTCGTCGTTCGTTCTCGACGTTTGAACTTAATATATTGCCTATTGAGTGGCGAAACTCAACACTGCACACTGCCTTACGAAATTGGCAAAAGAAATCAATGAAAGAATTTCGCAATGGGTGGTATCGAACCCATAACCATAATATCTTTATGCGATATCCTGTTATTTTCTTCCAAATATAAATTTTCAAATAGCTTACCTGGGCTTATGATAGGTGGGATTGTTGTTAGTCTTGAGTATATCTGCGTTCGGGACGGACGTGGGCAGCGCGTGCTCTCGCTCCAATTCACTCTCGTAGCTTTCGAGTGGTACATGTTTGCCGGGCAAGGGGTCCGCTGTAACAAAATTAAAATAAATTAATACCTACATATATTAAAAAATATAAGTATTTTAGAGATGATAGCTTTTACTTGAGGCTTTGGGGTCAAATGCAGAAAACTAAGAGTTGTGTATGACACATTCTAAGAGCTCAAAGTAACCGCAGGTACAGTCGGCTTCATCGAAACAATAGCCTTTCTGAATAATAAATAAATTATCTAACCAAACAAAATATTTCAATTTGAATTAGTCGTTCCTAAACAAATTCTTTATTTTCTAATACTACTATGGACAATATTTAAAATTTCCTAATATATTGTATCTATACATATATCAAAATTTATTCAAATCAATATATAGCTACTTAAGTTTAATTGAAAGCTTTCAAATATAAAAACTTGAAAAAAATAAGTACACTCGATTCAAATACATTTTCAATATGGTAAGGTGAAGGTTATTCGAACGGGCTGAAGTATCATTAAGTTCTCTTTACCAATTTCACAAAAAAAAATATCGCATATTTTAAGTAAACTTTACGTTAACATACGATATGTTTCTTCTTATTCTAAGTACTGAACTTTAAGTCCATTGATACTTTTCCATACTTTTTTAACTTCATCCTAAGAACCTCGTGGACATGTGTAGTGCGGAATCTAGTGTAAAGACACTCCCCTCTTTCCTTACACAACTCAACACCGCGTTTTGTCCTGTTGCCAGAACGAGTAAAATAAAATAACTCAATTTCCAGAAAGGAAATCGTACCCGCAACCCCCATTTACGATCAGCGACATTGTCAACTCTACAATACATATAAAAAATTAGGTACTTAGTCGCTTAAACATCTAACAACTACCGCCTACAAGACTTCCTAGAAGTAAAATCATTATTTTAATCGTCAAAACAAAAACATTGCAAGCTAAACAATTAGGTACGTGTCATATTCTATTTGTGTTCCCACGATCATATACAGGGTTCCCTGGAAAGATAAAGTCCATTGTTCTTAAAAGTTTAGTTTAAAAGAGTTTAGTTACGTAGCTACGGGACGCGTAAACAACTTGCTTTGTTCACCGACCTACTTATACTGTGCTCTTGTATTTGAACTGCGGTTCGAGTACGCGCGAAATGGAGAATATGTGTCGCTATAATTTTTTTTTACTAATTATTTTTTATAAAAATAATATAATAGGTTTTTATATAAACATGTAAATTACTACCAAGGGAAAAAAGCGCAAGCAAATAAATTTCCTTTTTTAAAAAAAAAATACGAGACAAAACGTTCAAACATCATTTCAATGCCTAATAGCGAATTTTTTAATCCACTTCTAATACAGAAAAAACAAATGAATAACTTTTATGTTTTTTCTAATACAGGCAAATTAATTGGAATATCAGTCAGTCGATTCAATGTGAAGGCTTTGAAATTCGCCACCGCAGCACACGTATTCGGATTTCCATCGTTGAAATAGAAATATAAAAAAAAAGCTAAAAGGCGATTGATGTCTGACATTCAATGCTTGTGGTCGATACTTGATTACATTTATAAAATTACATTAAAAAAAACAATAATCGTACTTGATTGTTTTCTAGATAACTAAATTTTGGATGTAGGACCCATAAATATATTGTAAAAAAATCCTTAAAAACTATACACGCGACGCTTGTTAGTTCGAATCTTACTCGAGGGAATGAATAACTTTATTTTCCTCGCTCTGGAAGCAATACAAAACACAACATATAGTTCCGCCGTACAACACCTAATTTCTCGATTTGGGAAAATGGAAAACGGAGTGTTCTAACACTGGGTTGTCTCTGCCAATATTATTCAAAGACAATTTCCTCTCGTATTACAACACCAACCTAATTCCAAATTTGGTCGCATCAAAGTTTGAATGGGAATTATCTCGTACTCGGGAGGTAGACATTGTTAACTGTTTGAGTACGTTATTGCGTTTCGAATGTTTTGAACTTATACAGCAACAGAATATAATATGTGATGTTAGCGCTCTAATTGAAGATACGCCTTTGTGACGACGTTGAGGTTTTTCAGTAAAGATGATGGTACAGAATTCGATTTAATTATTACATATATATTTGGGGTAATATTTTTTTCAGAATTATCTTCATAGAATTATTACTAAGGTTGGGTGGCGGAACCTAATATATCATTGGATTGATAGGAAACATTTTAAATGTACTTTACCACATGTCACTCATTTATAATATAGGACTTTTTTGGAAAATAAGTAAAATATAAACGGCAGCTAGTTACAAAGTTTGTATGCCTGCAATATTTTTTTTTGATAGATTTTTTGTAGGCATTGCGTGTTGAGTGTCGGAACCCAACACCGCGCATTGCCTCGGCCCACAACCTGTCTTGTGCCATGACTGGCCTCAACATTCTATTACTATTTGCAGAAATTATAAAATAATCAAAGTGAATTTAGTTATTAAGTTCTCCATCACCTCCCAAAAGCCGACAGATGCGTAACGTAAAAATAACGTATAAAAATGTATACTAAAAGTAAAACTTGGACAATAAACCTTCTAAAGTAATAAACACGGCTACTAAGAAAAATCGTTGCTAGTAATTAAACGTTATTGAACATTTTCAGGCGAAATTCTTTCTCGTTCTAAGCTTCATTGAGCGAATGAGGAAAATTCGAAGAGTATTTTAAGTGATAAGTACTTTTTTTTTCAGCTTCACGCTATATCCCGCACATAGCGAGGTAGGAAGAGGGAACCCAGTAAAGACACTCTGTTACCCACTATCCGCTGAGTTCTGGAGGCATTGCGTGATGAATGGCGGAACTCAACGCCGCGCTTTGCCTCGACACCAAAGCGAAGAAATGAAAATATAAATGTAAGTCAATATTTCATTTTCTCGAGTGGGTATCGAACCCACAACCAGTGATTGGGTGATTGTTCAAATCACACTTTGTACCTCTGCGCCACGACTGGCCTCAACAAGTATTTCGTATATCTACCTAATTTATAGCCTTGCCAACCAAAAAGTACGATATATGTATATTTGCTATTAAATACATAATTTTTTTTTCCTAATAATTTTGGTGTTTTACATCTCTAGTTAATTTTACGTTATTTGACAAAACAATCATAATTACCTTAACTATATATTTTCTTCCCAATCGATTGTTTTCAGTTAAATACACTGTAAAATTAGACTTAACAAAAATCCTACAAAAATAAAATCTATTCTCGGAAAACTACTATATATATGCAGATGAAAATGTAACTGTCAAAGGCTGTCGGATTAATAGTATTTCAATAAAACCTAGTTAGCGATAAAGTGAATAGCTAAAACGATTTCCCTATAAGCTATTAACTTGGTAGGGCAGTGCAAAAAGTAATTTAAAAATCGATTCTACATACATATGTACCAGTAACGTGGTAGTAAAATTATCATATGAAATTATAATAAATAGTAAAACAAACACACAGGCTAAATATTTAAAAAATGTTTGGTTACCTTTCTTTTGTTGATTAATATAAATGATACAAATATACTCTAATTTATATAAAAAATAAAAATAAATGCAAAACAAATAAAATTGCCTAATTTAAGTAATTAAAGTTAAATAAAACTATAACCTAATTTAAAAAATCTAGGCCTAACAAAAAAAAGGAAAAAGAACCGTTACCTTCAAATGAACTTGTGATCTCCAATATCTCAATAGATCATAATTGTCTAATTGA
This sequence comes from Heliconius erato x Heliconius himera, assembly GCA_013421005.1. Classification (NCBI taxonomy): domain Eukaryota; kingdom Metazoa; phylum Arthropoda; class Insecta; order Lepidoptera; family Nymphalidae; genus Heliconius; species Heliconius erato x Heliconius himera. The sequence goes on along the minus strand of JAATLQ010033735.1, from coordinate 89,350 downwards.
CCACAACTGGATAACAACGAAAAAACATTTTGCTTCTCACAAATTGGCATAAAAAGTTTGTAAAAATGCGGTTACTTGATGAATCATAGTCGGGTTAGTTCATGCGCTTGCGCATTGACTCACTACGATGAATCAATCATTATAAAACTTGATTGTTATCGAATATACAATTAATATTTGATGGCCATCTATGAACACGGTGTTTGTGGGTTTGATCGGGGAATTAATTATTTTCATTTCCTCGCTTTGATAAGAAGACGAAGCACGGCGTTGAGTTTCGCAACTCAACGACGCAATGTCTCGAAAATAGGTCCGCGCGTGGATCTCAACATTAGATTCCCTCTGTTCCCTACTATAAGAGAAAAAACGTCAAGTTGCTTTTTTTTAAATTAATCCCTCATATCAAAATTGAAACCGCAACCATCGTGTACTATATGTGTGTGTAAACAATTGCGTCATGATGGTGTCATAAAATTTCTTGATACTCATGTAAAGACCTGAAATACACATAGGTATATGTTTCATGGAGAAACACATCGCCATGCTTTATCTTCTTCAAAAAATAAACATAATCATTTCCCCGATTGGGGATCGAACCCACAACCATCTCGTTAACAGTCAGATGTTACCCCACTGCACCACGAAAGCTTCAATAAATAAAATGTATGCTTTTAAAAACAATTAGTTTATGTTTATAAAATATAGGTGAATACAAAATTTAAATTGAATTTTGTTAATGATTTAGCATTGTTTAGTTATCGACCCGCAGTTTGACAGGATATCTTAATTAAACTCCAGTCTGCAACGACCAAGTTTTTTGTTGCATAGTTTGTATACCCTTTTTTATATTGACTACCTACGGCAACCAAGACGATAGTAGTTCCCTCATGAGACATTTTACCATACCTGTAGTGACGAAATTCTGAAAAGATTATTATTATTTATTATATTAGTCATTGTAAACGCAATGCGATCCCGTTCTGACAAGATAAAGCGCAGCATTAGGTTCCGCAATTTAATTTAGAATATCTGGGATTCTTAAGGTCCAGTCTTAGTATCATGCTTTAAAAACGGGATATAATAAAACAATTGAAATTGCTACAACCTTTTAATATCTCTTATTAACTTATGATTTCAGTCATTATATTCACTAACTAGACTGATGAGAGTAGGATCGATATCTCAAGAACACATAATATATACTAAAAAGAACTTGGAAAACCTTGATTTTTTCCTGTTCTTGTAGGTATATAGGGAAATACTCTCGACAAATTTCTACGTTCCAAATCCAGAATTTCACCTTTGCGTTGTCTATCAGTAACCGAAGAGTTTAAAATATTATATAGCTTAAAAATTCATAATAATTACACCAAAACTTAACAATTAAAAAAAAACACAAAAAACGTTGAAACTGACAACATTGAAAGGTCAATCCGTCATATCGTGTTAACAAAACAAATGAGAGAATAAGAAAACAAAAATACTCCCACCCACTGAATAAATAATGTTCCTAAGTCTCAAATGCAAATTCAAAGCCTTGGAGCTAGTGAGGCGAAAAATTGTGGGATCCGAGATGGAATAGTGATGTGCCTAAAGTAGGGATGTACATGATGATAGTATGTACATATTTTATTTAGATATGAATTAGTTACAAAGCTGTCAGTTTTTTTTGTTTGGTTATGCTTTACAGTTTCGCATTGGATAGAATAAAAAAATATTAGCTATTGGCTCTTATTAAGGTAACAACAATAACTAACATACTTTAATAGTATTTAGGTATTCGGAATGTTATATTTCTAACTAGATTTCACATTCGTCTTTTCTCGCTAGTCAAATGGAAATAACTTAACGTATGTGCATGATATTATACAGTGGATTATCATGATTTTATATAGCCTATAAAAAATGACGTCAATTGCCTTCTATAAAAATTGGACAATCAATACAAAAATATAATTTCAATTCGAACTAACAGTTTCTGAGATACACGCGTAAAACCAAACTAGCTCACCATCTATACAGTCTTAATTGAGCAGTATGAATACTACAAACAAAATAAAAGTTTTACTATAATATTTAAAAATTGTGCTTCAATTTTAAAATTAAAACACATGTTTCCATTTACAACATTATATTGTTCGTATGAAACTGATAAAAAATAGCCCCTTTGATTCAGATGTCGAACAAAAAACGATAGGGTTTTGATTAAAAATCGTTTATAAAAACTTTTAAATTACCAATGATCGATAGAGCCGAATGGGTTCATTCGAGTTGAGCAATAACAATCAACTCGAAACTATATTTCTATGAAATGAAGTAACAAGGTCTTGTTTTTGTGCATCGTACAAAAACCACTGTGGCTTTGTAGAGCAAATTTGAAATTCAATATTCTACATGTATTTTTTTTTTGATTTTTCTTTATTTTTGGTGTTTTCATTTTACTTTTTTTGCACATTTTTTTATGTGGCTTTAGAAGGCGACGTCAAAATTCTTTATAATTTTATTTTGTTCAATAAGTATTTACAATTTTTAATAACAGGAAAACAAAGTTTAATCACTTAAATAAAAGCAAAATACTAATATAAATTAAGTAAAATTACCAATTTAAATTAAGTATTCCTCTTTCAACTTTCCACTGTACCCCACGTTTAACACGGTAGACAGAGGGAACTAAGTGTTAAGTCACTCCGTTTCCCACTTTGTGCTAAATTTTTCGACCCTTTACTCGAAGTGGGAATCGAACCCACAATCGTCGCATTGTAGTCACACAATTGTGCCACTGCTTCACGACGACCTCGGTATATATGTATTAAGTAAGTAATTTTATTTATCGAATATGGATATGAAATAATTAAATATTTATACATTCTTTTCTTCTGTAAATAAAGAGAATGGCAATATCGTTATTAGTAAAATGTAATTGAGGAATTCTTATATATTTATTTATTGACATCATTCTACAAATAAATATTATATTTTTAGTAATTAAATAATTTGAGACCAACATAGCATGGCTGACTGTAAGCGCGATGGTTAAGGATTCGATTTTCAGTTGGTAGAATGACAATATTGAAATCATTTTCAGTAACTGCTATGGTACGCAATTTAAGGAATTGAGTTTCGCCACATATCACGCAATATCTCAAAAATTGATCGAAAAGTGGGAAAAGAAGTAACCTGGTGTGACCAGGTTCCACCTGGCTATTTTGCTATATAAAAAAAACGAGAAAAATAAATTGATAATCAAAATTTACTTAATACGATTGAGTTATAAGGAACATGGAAACATGACGAAGTACCTAATTACAAAACTACTAACATTCATGAGAAAAAAAAATACTGACTAACTCTATTCAAAACCGAACAGAATCCATTTAGGGTCTTTTTTCATAAAAAAAAATCTACAAAACAATAAGAATATTTAAATGAAAGTAAGTATTATTAAAAAAAAGAAGCATCTCATACACACATTGTATCAAGAAAGTCCGTGACCTATTTCTTGTGTTATACAATATTCACTCACATGATTGATTAACTGCGTCTCTCTTTATAAGAGCATAATGTTTAATGTGGTGGCAAAAATTAAATGGTAAAAAGTGTAAATGCCTTTTCGCTATATTATAGGTAAACTAATTTGACATAAAATTGTGAAACGCGGCGTTGAGTTCCGCCACTCAGCACGAAATGCATTGAGAATGGGTAAATTTGTTAATAGTTTACCAATATTTAAGATAAATCTCAAAAGTATATACGAAGTCCAGGTCGTTTTTTTAAAAACTTAGCAAGTGGTGATTACTTTTAAGGAAGAAACGCTAATTATACAATTTAAGCTTAAAATTTGTATACATTAAAGTATACATTTTATGATATTATAATATATTTTAGCATTAATGTTAAAGAAACAAAGAAAAGATTTTAACGAAAATCCTTTATTCATGGCAATATAAAGTAAACAACTTGTTTGTTTTGCGTTTTCTTTTTTACATACTAAGTGTTGTTCTTTCGTCTTCTACAAGACTTTGCTATTAGAATTATTTTCGAAGGTAAACAAACTAACTTTGTGAATACCAGTATATTATTTAAAGGTGCTTAATACAATTAGAGCTAACTATTCTGAGACGACTGAGTAGTTTAACCTAGTGCCGCACCATTCTTACAGATCTGTAAATATAAAAAATCCAAACAAGTGCAGAAATTTGGGAATCGAACCCACTATCAAAACTAAAACGACAAACTTAAGAAACACACAAACTAATACACGCTTAAAATCTCTATACATCTTAATCTTGATAAAAGAAAACACATTCCATCCCCGCCTTCCGCGTCAATATATCAAAAGTGCTTAAAAATATTTTTTCTGTAAATCTTCGAACCCGGATACTTGTAAGTTATGGTCGCTATTAATAGACAACCCATAGAGACGCTCCTTCCTCTAAGTGAATTGAGCTACTTTAACTTGACGTGACAATTTTAAGTGTAGATATATGTTATTAATGTTGACGTTACATTATATAAATGTATTTTAGGTGGTAGTGAGTTCGATTTCCGTTTATTTAATTTAAGTGTACTTAGATTTTTTTTTATAACATTTTTGGCAGTGAAGTGAGTGAAGAGTTCCTCGACACGAATAAAATATTTTCTTATATTGTTTATATTATATAAAAAAAAATATAACAACATAAAATGAGATCTCCAAATTGACTTTACAAACTTAACAGATTTGCCCATAACGAATATACAACAAACAAACTCATTTTGAAATACCAGCATTTTACGTCTAGCAAACTAAGCTTAATTGGCTTTAAGCTTCAATGTTTAGAAAGAAATATCAGATACAGAAGGCACCGCTTTTGAAACAATTCTTTTAAATAATATTTAAAGAGACGTGGGTACGATTCCAAGCGACGCGTTTAAGAAGGTAATAAATCTTTTTTTTTGCTTCACGCAGGGATGCATCCAGCAGCAGCATAGCACGGTAGGCAGAGGGCACTAAACTAAGACACTCCGTTCCCATTAAAATGCAATACACTAAACACAAACACTTAAAACGCAATGCGTTGCCTTTTCGAGGCATTGCGTGTTGAGGTTCAGAACATAAAACCGCGATTTGCCGGTATCGGAGCGAGGAAATAAAAACATTGAATATTTCCATCCCCCGAGTTAGAATCAAACTGACAACCGTTGCAAATTTGTGCCTCTGCGCCACGATGACCTCTTAAAAGACATCATTAATTAAAACTAATCAAAAGCTTCTTAACAGTATTTAAGGTAAGAACAAGAACTATAAATATTTCACTTTAAATACATCTACACATATGAAACTCTTTGAGAATTTACTTTTTATAGAAACACCATAAAATATATTTACGAAGGCAAAGGGTGCCAGTTAACTCGATGTTACTTATAGAGAAATATGCTTGCTTTCCACTTGCTAAAGCTAACGTTAGCGATATAGTATAAGCTATACAATTGGATAATATGGTGCAGTTTAGTTTACAGTTAGGGTGCAGTTATGGCACAAAGTACACACACTAGTCTACACTCTCGTAGAACAAAATGACGAGTCACTAATCTTACAAGATGAGAGAAATTATGAAGAAATAAATAAAATTACATTATTGCATTGTCTATAATTATCGTTTACCGTTAACATCTACATTTAATAAGACTTGTGAAATTGATAAAGCGTTGAATGTCCGTTTTAACATTATATTTCTTAGTGTTCGTTTTATATTTCATATGATGAGGAAAAAAATAAAATTGAATATAAAAAATTAAGAAAATCTTTTGAGACTGAAACCCTAACAATAACTATGTACTTTATAAAAAATCTGTTTTTATTAAATTTTATTTCACACATTATATAAATACCTAAGATTCAATTTCATTCGATAGAAGAACGTTCGTTACTAATTATTATCAGGAATGAGAAGAGTAAATCGATTATCTTAATCGTGATATCTCGATTATGAACGTCATTAGTGGTTTGGGACTTCCGGTCGTCAAATTAATATCTGATATGTTGATTTTCTGTACTTGATTGAGTCGATATGAGTCTGTTAATATCCTGCGAAAGAAATAATAATTATATGCCTAGATGTTTTGTAATATTTTAAAAAAATATTATTTTTATACACTCTTAGGATTATAAATATACTTATATGTATATTGAAACTTATAACGTTTTGAGTATTGGACCTAAGTTTTTTATTAAAGGGGTTTATTGTTATCCATTAAGCAATGATTTCAAATTTTCTACAGAATTCCTAAAGGTAAATGGTAATTTCGCCTATTGCTCCTGTCTGCTTAGTTATGTTAATCGTAAGTTTATAGTAACTGTTTATACGTATATAAGATTAATGTACACTAACATACACAAATAATTAAAATAATATTTTTTAGAAAACTGATTGTTATCATCCATTTTATATATACTTTATCTTTTCTGACTTTAAAATTACATTTATTGACAAGAGTCTAAATACTACATTTTAAACAATTTCTTGAATATAAAACCTAATATAATAAAAAATAAACAAGCCATAGCTCAAAGCTCATTTAGCAGTGGAGAGATGTCTTAAAGAAGTTAAATTTAGCTTATAAGATTAAGTAGGAGTTAAACACGTGTTGGTTGTTTTAAAGGCCTATTAGATATTGTTTACTGATAGATCGCCTTAATGAAAGACGACCGAAGTAGGAATACCTCATTTTTTTTATTATCCTTTGTTCTGTACCAGAAACATTGTTACCGTGTGTAATTCTTAATGTTTTTATTTAGAATACTCTAAAAAAAAGACAAAGCGCAACGTTGGGTTTCGCCATTCAGTGCAAAATGTCTTAAAAATTAAAGTGGGAGACGGAGAAGTTTACGGAAAAACATGCAATATTTTCCCTGAAATATTAAATATCGACCGATCTGTCATATTCGGTCATTTTATAAAATATTTTGCTTCCCCCAAAGGGACTTGACGGAATAACGTAACAAAAACACCGTTAAAACCCCTGAAACCGGATTAGAACAAAAATTGTACGGAAAACTTTTGTATATTAATCACTTCCATTATTAATTTATAATATGAAAATGAATTATGAAGGAAACAAAAGCACTAATAAAAAGCTTATTAGCTTTAGTTGTATAATTTTTGTCACTGTAGAATTTTGATGCCGTCGTGGCGCAGTGGCACAAAAAATGACTACCGGTTCGGTACCCACTTGGAAGAATTAATTATTATTTATGAATATTCTCATTTCTTCGCACAAGGAAAAATTGTGACGTTGAGCTCCTTCTCTCAATACGCAATGCCTCGAACGGAGTATCTTAACACTAGCCTATCCTGCTTTATGAGGTATACAGCAAAGAACTATAGTATTTTTTTAGTTTCCTAATATATGGGGGATATACACTCAACACGTAATAAATATCCTAAATAACCGCGAAAAATATAAAACGAATTGTTCTAAACCAGGTTATATATGTATGCTTGCCATATGAGAACAATACAGCGTGAAATTGCAAAAAAAAGTTCCTTCGAAAAAATTTAACCCATTTCATATCGCATTTAATCTCAACTATACCACTATGACGTGTGTAGTCCTGAAGCTTTAACATAAAACATAAGGCCCCCCGCGGCCAAGTTTATTTTGACATGCGGATCTCAACTCGGTATAGGAAGTAGTAACATTTTAATAGTTACAACGAACGTGACCGATTGTTAGTTTTTTCAGTGTCTATAAAAATTGTTATCGATTTTGGACCACACATGGATTATGTCTATGAAATTATTTTTTAATTGGTAAATACTAATAATACCCAATAAATAACCCCATACTTCTCAAATGTTGTGGAGTACTTCCCACATGTTATGGAGTTGGCAAAAGCAGATAAATATTAAACGTAATATAAATATTTTACAATTGTATGTATAATAGTAATTTAAATAACATTGAAAATCCAATGAAATATCCAGCTATTTGGTAAACTCTTAGTAATTTAATCAGTTCTAAGTCTAATGCAAGTAGTAGATAAAAACAAAATACATTTATACTTTTAAGAAACGTGAGTGTGGAATAAAATTTTAAAAATGTTAAAAATACATATATACCTAATACTTTTGATAAAGTTGAAAAAAAGGTTAGCGTACGTAAAATAATGAAAAAACAGACAAATATTGGGCAGCTAATACAGAATAATATAATAAAAACCAACGCTGCGTTTCTTATAATATCGTCTTTAATAGAATATTCAAATCGTTACTACTATTTATTCTATATACATAAAAAAATACAATATATTACATTTAAAAACTTAGAGCGCCAGTTGAATGTAATTAATTTATTTCAAATTTAAACTTTGCAATAAGTCAATAAAACGCAACAACGCTATTCATCAACAGATGGCGCTACTAGTGGCAACATTAATGCCGAACCATAAGATTCCTTAATTTAAACTATCAAACTTAAAAAAATACATATTTGAATAATAAAATTAACGTTTTTTGAATGATGATATTATATATCAAATTTATTTATCTATTTATTATATCATGGTAAAATGTGATTTTACCACGTGATTACGGTAAAGTTTGTACTTTGTTACTGTATCATCATAATATTTATAGTTTCAAGTAAGTTATAGTTAAAGTACAACTCACGAAACAAGTCGAGATTGAAAATATAATAAAACAAATTAATACTTAAGATATTAGAAAATTGTATATAATTAATTTGTAACACCAACGAACTGAACGTTGAGGTATTTAGGTTATTTTCAAGGTTTTTCTTTCCTAACTGTGGAATAACACTAAAAAAAATAAAAAAAAAATAAGATTATAAGGATCGTACAATTTAATCGTAAAATTTGAAATAATTAAATCCGATAGTTAAATTCTAAATCTAGTACTTTTCTGTTTAAATCTATCCAAAGGAAAAAAATATATTTGAACCATTCCTTCAGTATCAGAAATAAATAAAAGATTGAAATTTTTTATCAACAGTGATATATAGTCACAAAAAATCTTAAAATATTTTTACTTTATTATGAATACGATACATTAAAAGAGTTATTCTAACTCAATGATAATATTTTCTTAACAAGATGTATAAGTGGACGGAAAATGCTTAGAAAAAGGAGTAGAAAAATATAATTCCATTTTCATAGCGTTAATAAAAATGGTTACTTATTGAGGACAATTTCTTTATGGTAAACAGTATATATAAACATATACATATCAACACACTTGTCAGTAAAAATCACGAATATTTACGTATAAATCGAAGCGACAACCTCTGTTTTTTTTAAATTAAATTAATAAACTTATATAGTTTTCGTCGAAAAAATTATAAAAATATCGAGGCCGTTGTGGCGCAGCGACACTGCGTGTTACTGTAAAGGCAACGGTTGTGGGTTCGACTCTCACTTGTGGGGATGGAATATGGATTGTTTTCATTTCCTCGCTCTGTTAACAAGGCAAATAAATAAAACCTAAATATAAATTATCTCGTGGCATTGAGTTGCGCCATTCAACTAACAATCTGGGATTGGCAAAAAGTCGGGGACGTAGGGAGTTTACTCTATCTAAGGTAGACAGTAAAGTAAAAAAATGAAAATAAAAACTCTACATAAACTTTTCACTTTTATACCCAAAAATATTTAGACAGCGAAATTCCAATATAGTAATTAATTAAAACAGATGTTCCAAAACAACTTAAAATTGAACCAATAATTAAACTTTTGAACATAAAACGTTAATACAAAAAAAACCAGGTGATTCTAATTAATGTATCGATACAATTAAATATTAATCGATTTATAAACGAGAATTCGGGTCCCGTTATCGATTGGGAGATACGAGATTGACTGAGATATGGAAATGCTTGAGATAAAGTGCTTTATTGCCTAAAATTAATTAAATTCCTATGGTAAAAAGTTAATTAACATAATTTCTCTACAAAATGTATGGACGACGATGGATTTAGTATGGGACTGGTGGATATTATAACGGCTGTTGAATATATTTTGAATTTATGAAAATTTATTAGTTCTTCGTGTTTATTTTTAATTATTAATATGATACTTTTTTATATAATAAAGTAGAGCAGAATTTAGAATATTTATCTCGTCACTTTTGCTTAAATCTACTACAGGAAGCTATTTTATATTTTATGATAGGCCGAATAGAACTAAAATTTGCAATATTACAGCGAAAATAACTATAAAATAATTTATTTATAACATTATATTGTTGTTGATTTAAACAATATTTAATAACAATAGACATAAGGATTAAACGTAAAAATTTTAAATCAAAAAAGAAAGCATCTAAACTTAAAAAAGAATTGAAAATAAATCCCAAACAAAACTCCAAAAATACATTTTCGATACGACCAAGTATTTTTTCGAAAGTGGACAACCGACAGACAAACCGAGGCAAACTAAATTATGTGAACGTGACCAGGTCGCACGATTTTAGTTCCTTCTGAGATGTCTTTTTTATTATATAGAAATACGTGTTCAGGGTAATAGGCGAATCCAGTCTTGCTGAAGTAATAATATTTTTTCTTATAATAATTCCATTCTTTACTTGGCAATTTTGTTATTTAAAATGTCGAACAGATCGAAAATATCACCTACTTTTGCTGTCTGGCTTAAATGAATATGTAATATGAAGTCTACATTATATATATAGCTCCCTTATTGAGTGACTGACAGATTTAACGTAGGTGAAAAGAACGCGGCGTAGAACGCTGAAATTAGGCACATATGGTTAAGAAGGGCTCACTAAGAATGAATTTTCCTAAATTCCCAAAAAAAAAACCAGATTTTACGCATTATAGTTAATTGCTAGATACATCTCGTTAGACATAAAAAATAAACATTAAAAGTAATCTACATAAATGTATAATTTAGAACTAATTCATTAAAAATAAATGTTTTGACACATTTATTTTATAAACACGTGTGTTAGAGACATTCTCTAATTGATAGTAAACGTATCTTCTAAAATTAGCTAAAATCGTTTGAGTCACGGACCGAAACATTTTGAATTATTTACTTTAACTCCGAAACTATGCGGGTTTCGTTTAGATTTCATTAATTAAATTACTGTTACTTTATCAGTGCTACGATTGACGATGCAATTACTAAGTTTTGATTAGCTTTAAGTTAAGTTGGGCTTCTAAAACCGATACTTGTAAAAGACTTGGAAATTTTGTATTTTAATATATATTTCTAGCATAATATATTTAAACAACCATTCATATATAATATTTTCTATGAATCACGTATTCAACTGATTATTATTTATTAATTCATCATGAATTAACGATTCACTGTGTTCAATACAGATAACGTTTTGTTTTGACGTTCCTACTGAATGCAAAAGCAAACATAAACTCATAAATATTTAACTTATCACCGAGTGTTCATAGGACGTAAGTTAATTTCTAGGTAGGTTTATAAAATACAGAACTCTACCACAATTTTACTAAACAAAAAATCACCACAACTAGACTGAAAAAATATTAAAAAAAACTCAACTCAACTTACCTAAAACTACCAATATGAAGCACAAACTAATGTACAAGATCATCAGGAATCTTTGGTAACTAATAAACTAATATTATCACACACAAAAATGGCAATCATCTACGCGATTGCTTATAATTTATATCACAGCACATCACTAGCTACACGGTTCACGAACAGTCGCACTGCGATCCCATCAGGCCATCACTATTACCAGCACATAATTTTTTTTGTAGCCGAGTGCATTCGGACAACTTTTTATTCCCCAACTAAAACTTTTAGTCATCGTAGTTCTGAGTTATTACGCCGTTTTGAACAACGTCCCATGTCTATTTATGTCCAAAAACAGTCTTAAACACAGTTTTAAATTAAATTAAGTCAACTCTAAACTATTTAAATGTTATAATGTACGATAATTTCTACAGTGGAGCGTCACAGGTCTGTCCTGTACGGCGGTTCGGACGAAACTGGCGTGAAGTTGGTCGGGATTGGTGAAGAAGCAAGAATGCGCGGCGCATGGTTGCCTCGGCGGCCACGCTTGACTTGCTACCCGTCCGAAATGTAGAGCCATTGAAACGCGACTTACCTAAGTGATCCCATAACGTTTGCACACAGCCGGTTAATATAACCAGATAGACTTGTGTATTGTTTGTAGCGTCGCTCTCGGTCTTGGCCGCTTTCCGTAGGTAGGTAGGGTACCATGGGATATTGCATTCTGTTTAAGCCCGAGCCCGTCTTTAATAAAAAAAAACAGGTATGCACACTGACGACGTTTCTAGTTTAGAATTTTTTAATAATATCTCTCAAACATTAAAATGAAAATAAGCATTTTTAGCAAATTTACGTCATATATGAGCAATTAATTGGTATTTTAATGTATGAACGGTTTTAAATTTAATATATACGATGAAACTGACCGCTTTAGCAATAAATAACCATAATTAGCTCTTCGTTTATTGAAATTATTAGTTTTGCATACATATGTATCATTATATGAATCTATCGTTGAGTAAATAACTGTTCGTGTGAAAATTTATTATCAATACCGGGTCAGGTTAAAGTAAATTATAACGTCGGACGTTGCAAGTATTGACAGTCTTATCGAAATGTAAATAAAAATATGAATAAATTGTGTACGAAACAGTCATTAAATATGGAAAGGATATTTAATATGAATCACGAACGGAATGGTAAATTAAAAGTTTATATAGAGATGTTGTTATTTTAAATATAATTTTTATTTTCACGCTGTATCATCTCGCGTGTTGCAAGGTATGTAGAATGTACCTAGGGCATCTTTCCGCTTTCCGATCGAATTCTAAACATGTTAATGGCGGAACTCAACGCCGCGTTTTGTTTTGTCACCGGAGCGTGGAATAGAAAATAAATGAAATTAAATCCATTCCCCAATAATAAGCTATTGAACCCACAATCATCTCATTTAGCTTCAAAAGTCCCACAGTGGCACGTTAGCCTTACGAAGTGACACGTCACTAAAACTACCTCGTGTGCCCCACAAAATGGAACTTTAAGCACAGAAGTCCTAAAAACATTAGGTTGTATTGTATATACCGAGTGAACCCAACAAAAAAAAAAAGAGCGATAAAACTTAAAAAGTCTCGTTAAGGGCGACCATTAGGGTTTCGGCCATCAGAACAAAAAAAAGGTCCTCTGCATTTAAAAAGCAAAATGAATTTAAGTTGGAAATAGTAGTCAAAAGTCGTGTATAAAGAAAGAACGATAGAAAAGAAATGTTTCAATATTTGAGGTCGAATAATGTTGTCTTTTTTTAAATGTTACGTACGACGGACGGTACGACTCTACTAAGCTTTTTGTTTTAAACTAGATGTTTAACGTTAGTTGGGACTATAGTTGATTTGACATGTTTTACTTTTTTTATAGCTTTACGTTGTATCACGTATGTAGCCGGGCTATGAAAAGAGAACTGAAATGAAAAAAAATAAAAACCGAGTGGGAATCGAAGCCTCGCGTTTACACTCAGATACTGTGCCGCTGCGTCAAGAGGGCTTAAATGCAACTATTAAATTAAATATTAGACAACAACTAATAATTTTCCAGGCCAGTCGTGGTGCAGCGGCACGAAGTGTGACTGTAAAACCGACTGGTTGTGAATTCGATCCCCACTCGGGAAGATGAAATATTTACTTAAATTTATGTTTCCATTTCTTCGCTCTGGTGGCGAGGCAAAGCGCGGCGTTGAGTTCTGCCACTTAACATGCAATGCCTCCAGAATTCGGCAGAAAGTGGGGAACGGAGTATCTTAAAACACTAGGTTCCCTCTGCCTACCCTGCTGTATGCGGGATACAGCGTGAAGCTGATATATGAACTATTAATTAAAGCTATCGTAGCACAGTAGCATTTATATTATTGAACGTGTTAATAATAATAAGTTCAAACTCCACTAGCGCGTCAAATTCTACTTGCATAAATTATACATTTTAAAAATTGATATTTGTTCTGGTGCACATTGTGCGATGTTGAACGTCGTCAGACAACAGGTCTCATTTTCATTTGAAAAAGTCAAGAACGAAGTGTCTTGACATCAAGTTCTACATGACCACCTTGCAATGTGCATAAAAAATTTGAACCTAAAAAAGTGCTGGCTCGAATTCCATCTATACCTCTACTCCTATTTGGCAAGAAATCGGAAAACGGAATAACTTGCAACTATTATTTTAATACATTTATCTAACCAAAAACATATAGAATACGTAAAAATAAATAAAGAAAAAAAAAACAGACCAGTCGTGACGCAAGGGCACAGAGTGTGACTAAAATCGGCTGGTTGTGGGTTCGATCCCCACTCGAGGACGAAAAATATTTATTTACATATATATATTTTCATTTCTTCACGCTGATGTCGAGGCAAAGCACGTCGTTGAGTTCCGCCACTCAACACGCAATGCTTCCAGAACTCGGCGGAAAATGGGTAATGGAGTGCCTTAACACTAAGTTCCCTTTGCCTACGCTGCTGTGTGCGGGATACAGCGTGAATACGTAAACATACATTAATTAAATCTATTTTCAACAATACCTATCGTGGATTAACAAAAACGCTAACAGATAATTTTATGCGCGTTAGCATCGGGCGTATTCAATTAGTTGACGCCCGCTACCTGCTATTGTTCCCTTTTTCCTTTTACACAGTATCAGGGGTGCCTTGTTCATTAACCGCAGTGCTTTTAAACAATAAGTAGGTATTCGAACAGTTTTGTTAGTTGTAAAATGTTTTTTTCTCTGTTATTTTAGTTTTAGTTGTGAGGCAAGCCGTGGTGCGGCGGCACGAAGTGTGACTGTAAAACCGACTGGTTGTGGGTTCGATCCCCACTCGAGGAGATGAAATATTTAATTAAATTTATATTTCCATTTCTTCGCTCTGGTGTCGAGGCTAAGCGCGGCGTTGAGTTCTGTCACTCAACACGCAATGCTTCCAGAATTCGGCCTACCCTGCTGTGTGCGGGATACAGCGTGAAGCTGATTTTAGTACAAACATTTGTTACTCGGACGTCTAAAATATATTAAAATTGAATTTGTGATAAAACTGAAAGTGATCTAAGTATACCAATTATAACTTATGATTTGGATCAAATATTAGGCGAATAGTAGTGAATCGAATGGTCTTACTACTAGTTTCTCGCTGCGTACCCGTGCTACGCGGGAAAACGCGTGAAAGTGTTTTTGCGTGTAAATTATAATAATAGCTTAACTTTAAAATATAGAAAAATCATTTAAGAATCATAACACCCTCAATAATTAAATAAATATTAAGATATTTTCCTTTTCGCAGAGATTCAAAAATTGCGTACAATATAACTTTTATATATTGTTAGTAATATAGCAATACTTCATCGTCTCAACTTTTACTTCTTGCTTTATTAATATAGTTTAAAAAGAAAGTTTACGTTATATAAGAAATTTTCTTTCCATAAACTTTATATTTAAGAAAATGATTTATTACTGTAGTGCAAACATATACATAAATTTACTATATATAAATTAGACTGTAAACGCGGCAAGTAATGAGTTCGATTAACACAAGAGGAAATTAAATATTTAATATTTTCATTTCCTGGCAAAGCGCGGCGTTGAGTTCCGCCACTTAACATGCAATGTCACACAGAACAGAATTCAACAGAAAATGGAGAACGGAAGTACGTTAATGGTTCCCAATTTCGGTCTGTCTATGCTCCTATATGCTGGATATAGGTATATACGACACATCATATTATTCAATTTTATTTTTACGTTATATTTAATAAAATGTATGTATTCTTAAAAATATATATCTAAAAAGCATTTCCCCACAAGATGGATAGAGGGAACCCAGTGTTAAGACACTGCACCTACCGTTTCAAAATTCGAGACATTGCGGAACTCAACGCTGGAACGGACATCATTATAACACATCAAATTCGTCACACACTTTGAAACGTCCGTCATTATATATTTAAAAAACCAAACAACTGTTATGACTCACTTTAACAACTATTGAAACGGCTTTTGATATTTAACAATGGAATTCCAGTTTGTTGGTACATTAAGAAACGTAACGAATGATACTATTTTTTTTAAATATTTTTTTACACAATTAGTGGAGATATTCATAAAAAATCTTATTATAAAGTTGTCATCTTGTTATTTGATATTGTCCTCGAGTCTGTTTCATATTTAGGGACTGAATATTTTACAAAGTAAAGTAGTTTCATCTATAAAATTGTTTTTTTTTTTTACATTTTAGTCGATAAGACCGTTTGATTGTAAATGTGATGGTTGTGGGTGCGAGTCCCATTCGTGGGAATGAATTATTTTCACTTCTAGCTACCTACAATTTTATATAATGATAATATTCATAATTTCAATTATAAAGAAACTATACGTTATGTTGTGCTTTACTGATAACCGACTACTAAGTAGTTATTTAAAAACGTCCAGGGATTTAGTTATTTAAACATTTTTTAATCGCTTCCTGTAAGATTTAAAAGAATGTAAAAAAAACCAAAATGTTGCCTCAATTTTTGTTAATTTTAAAAAAAATTAACTACTAACCAAAATTTGTTACAATTTAGACACAAGAATTCCAATACTTAACCCTACTACTTAACAACCCTCAATTACTCATGAAGGTACCTATAGGCATAATAAAAAAAATATTTGTAATATGATTTACAAGAGACTTAGTATAGCAAATACAACTTATAATATCTAACTTAAAGCCCACCGCCCCTTGCCATTGAATCGGATTCATCAAAACGCATCAAGAGCTAAGTAGACGAGTGTACTAGAAAATGTAGAATCGTTCCATTTTATTGTCATCTGATGTATACATATATAGGCACATGGAGCAGAAAATGTAACGCTCAAAGCAATATAAAAGCCAATTAAATACAGTTTTTTTTATTTCCCTTGAAGAGTAGGGTAACATTGTATTATAAAGCCGCAATGGTTTGAATCTTTTGTAACAACCTGTATACAGGTTTGAATTTACTTAGTAGATACATGCACTTAATGAATGACCGCCACTCTTGTGAGCACTTGCTTTACACAGGTTTAAGTTATTAAATATATTTTTGTAGATATAGTACATATCTACAAAAATATATTTAATTACTTAAACCTGTTAGTCTGTATCTTTCAAATAATGTCAAATTGCCTTATATTATTATCAATTAAGGGAATAGAATCAAAACAGAATAATTAGTCACTATATTGGTTTATCAAAAGTCAATAAATTAATAAATATAACGCAGTATTATATTTTTATACTTTTTTCAGCTTCACGGTGTATCCCGCATATTACAGGGTGGGCAGAGGGATGCTAGTAAGTAGCAAGCTAGTAAGTTTAAGACACTCCGCTCATTGCACGTTGCCTGGGGAACTCCATTTTGCCTCGACACCAGAGCGAATAAAAGAAATATTAAATATTTCATTTCTCGAGTGGGAATCGAACCGTCAACCTGCCACCGTCAACGTTTACAGACACGCGCCTGTGGCATCTACGCCACATTTTATTTTTTATTATTATTTTTTTTACTTTAATATAAACTTTCTACAGTCATTACGTCTCTGGCTAGCGGTAAAAATATCACGAATAACAAAAGAGCACTACAGAACTCCAATTTTACGCATTTCAGAATACATTTCTGTTTAAAAAACGGTGAGTCGACATTTTCTGAAAAAAAAAACCGTATAGTTTTCAAATAAAACTAAGCTGCATACAAACGTTTGCTTTGCCTTTGTTAGAGGTAGGCAAATCGGTGGAAACAAGTTTGATATTCCGTTGGTGTATTTTTTAAAAGTATGTGAAAAAATTTTGGAAACTGGTAAAAGCTTTACCGTTGCGAGACTTAGAATTATTCTTTTCGTTAATGTACTTAATTTATATTTCATTTTAAATAAATTTATTTAATTTCACATGCTTAAATATAAAAAAATATATAAATACACAACATTTTTGAGCTGTTATTTACGTAACCATCTCCAATGACATTTCTATTATCTATTTTATAGTGATAATAGTGGCCAGTCGTGGCGCAGGGGCACAAAGTGTGACTGTAAAATCGACTGGTAGTGGGTTCGATCCCCACTTCCAATATTTACTTAAATTTATATTTTCATTTTTTCGCTCTAGTGTCGAGGCAAAGCGCGGCGTTGAGTTCCGCCACTCAATACGCAATGGCTCCAGAACTTGGCAGAAAGTCTTACTTACACTAGGCTCCTTCTGCCCACCCTGCTGTGTAAGATACAACGTGAAGCTGATATGATTTGATTTATTTTATAATGCTTATTATACATTTCACAATGATCACAAAATTACTATTTTTAACATATGATAGTTACAATCCTGAATATATAAAAAAATAAAATAAAATAAACGTAGCAAGGTAGATTAAGACGATTGGCTCTCCGCTTTCCGTCTGAAATCAAAACTTGCGAGAATGCGTTAAGTGACGGAACTCAATGCGGCACTTTATCTATAAGGCAGAGAAATGAAAAAAAAAGAAAGAGGATTCTATATCACACAACTTTATTTCGACGGCGTATGCAGTCATTTTGTACAGAATGAATTACAAATTTAAATTTGTGATGATTTTTTTCTAAATACCAATAAATTTTCAATTTTTCCTTTATCTGTGCTGTAAGACGTTGCTTCGTACCAAGTTTAAAGATTCTGAGTCGTGAACTCAAAATGCTAAAGTATCCCAACGGTTTCGATTCCGTTCGATTTGCGTCATTAACGTGGCTGTATCTTTGATTGCGTTGCCTTAGAAGCTTGATTTTTTCATAGCTCTAAGGGACAGTAGACTTGAATGTTTGATACATCAACACGGTCCCGAGAAAAAGGGTTTTGACAAACGGACGGACGACAAAGCGATCCTATAAGGGTCCTTTCGAGGTACCTAAAAACGAATCCCCCCAACAGAGAACCGAACTCACAACCGCGTTCACACTCAATCTTATCCACCACATAAAAAAAGAGGCAACACTAAAGTGTTCCAGTTCAAAACTTAAGACAGATTGTACACACTCCACTCTAATGGCATTACAGCTATCAAGCTCAAACTTACTAACTTATTTACCCAAATTTCTGTGTAAAATTAAATTAAACTTTGCGTACAGTTCCGAACAAGTCGTAGTCGGTACAAGTTGCGTGTCACTGTTGTATTATGTTTGTTTGTGCTTTTGTTAAGCATGGAATTAGCATAGTATACGATATATCTCTAGTTATGACTTCTTGAATAGGATAAGTAGTTATCGTTTGAATGCCTTTAACAAGAATAAATGGAGAACGGAGTGTCTTCGGAACGCTACGGTCCGTATTTATAAACCGTTCTCAAGTTTGAGATCGATATTGAGATCCCGTTTTCATAGATTCATTCATAGATTTATCATATCGAATGAAAACGACATCTCTGGGTCGATCTCAGACTTGAGAGCGGTTTATAAATGCATTTTCAAGTTCTTTTTATCCTTTTGTGGGAGAGACGTAAAGCTTTTTTTTTATTTAGCAGAGAGAAGCTAGTTTCTTCCAATTTCGATACATTGCGTCACGGCACGCACATAGCGGAGCTCAACACCACCTTTCACCTCATCAGAATGAATAAATTAAAATATGTAATTTACGTACCACCACTACATAATTTACCCAACTAAGAAACAAACCTACAACCACCGCATTAACAGCCTGTCACTGCGCCACAATACCTTCACCTTAATTAGTAACTCCATACAAACTTATTTGTATTATATATTAATTATATAATAATAACAAACAAAACAAAAGGCTTCAGGTATATCGACGTAAGGGAATTTAATAAGTGCTACATCAATCTTAATAACCGAGTATAATACGTTGCGCGGATTTCTTGTCATTACTGAACGTCGTGTTCGCGTTAATCAAATTTCATTTGTTTTCGGGTAAGCGGAGGCGGTTGTGAAAAATGATTTAATAATGTATGAATAATTATTATTAATATGAGCCCGTAGAGTATGACTGTAAAGGAGACGGTTGTGGGTTCGATTTCCATTCAGGCAAATAAATTAATTTCAGTTTTCCTTGCTCACTGGAACTGATACAACATGCAATATCTCAAATATTGAGCAAAAAATTAAAAACGGAGTGTGAACATTAGATTCCAAAAACAAAATGGCGCATTTCCGCTTTATAATTATAATTTATTTACACAGGAACATTTTTATTTAGGTTTCACGCTGTATCCCGCACATGCAGTAGAATACGCAGAGGGAACCTGGAAACCTAGTGTTAAGACACTCCGATCACGACACTTTCATTTCCCACTTTCCGCCTAATTTTGAAGCCATTGCGTGTTTAGCGACGGAACTCAACGCCGCGCTTTGCCCAACACACGAACATCATAAAAATAATCAAAATAAATTATACTACACCACATGCCGTTGCCCCCATCCGGCTCTACAATCATCATGCAATTTCACACTTTGCGCGTCAATTTTGACGGTTGCATGCGAAACGGGCCTATGTCATTAGCATTTTTAAACTAATTACGAACACGACTATAACGCGAGATACGATCTGTCAATCTTGTACGCCAGATTTTAATTTGGTGAAAATGTTTAAATTATATCGAACTATACGAGATTCTGATGTCAAAAATAATATGTAAAATTTTATTGTATGTTATTATTTTTAAACTGAGGTGCAATTGTGATAAACCAAACTTGACAAAATATATGTGGGTTCAAATGAGAGTCATAGAAAAATAAGAAAAAAAAATATATAAATAAAATCATATCTTGGTATCACTTACTAAGTGACTTATATAATTTATATAGCAGTGTATGAGTAAGCAATGTCGACTAGTTGTTTTAATTATTATAGTAGTTAGTAGTTAAGTAAGTTAGTAAGTTTTTCAGATTTAACTTACCAAATCGTGTTTTAGAGGTTCCTAACATAAAAGAAATTTTGGAAATTCTAAATAGATAAAAAAAAAACAAGCTAGCCCGTAATATCTGAGAATAGGTAAAGTTCAAAGCATAAAGATTATTGCTGTTAAGATTATTTAATTAAAAAAAATAGTGATATACCATCTCCATCATATCTCCATAAGTGCCGTGTGATCCCGGCATAGAATAGGATCATCCTGGTACTGGTGGTGTCGTAAGAGGCGACTAAAGTACGTGTGGTAGAGTCACGTCGCCAGCAATGGCAACACGCATGGGCAGACTCGACCGGATCATTACCACCCCCGGCATTTGAAACCGGGGGACTGAGTTGCCAGACTTAAGAGCGAAGGTAACCTATACACTTGATATGAGATGATATAACAATACCCAGTTCTGTTACAGATAATTAATTTTCGTAAACTAATTAGGGCCCGTACTTGTAAAGCGCTGTCAAGTCTGAGATCGATCTTGAAATGCCGCTTCCACTCATAAAAATGTAATTAATAAGATCCATATAAAAGTACATTTCACTCTTAAAGTGTTATTCTACACTTAGTGGATAAATGGGCGCGGGTTCAAATCCCGCTACGTTAAAAATGTTATATGCTTTCTAAAAAGTATTTAAAAATAAATAGTCTCGCATAAATAGTTCGTGAGATAACCTTACTGTGTCATACAAATTTATTAAAAAAAAAGTCTAAAAAAGAATATTACAATTACTTTTTACCAGAATATAACTAAAACTTGTCTCCATATATAAATATGTACACAAATCGCATCTTATTTTATACTCTTTTTATGACTGAGGTGATAGCAAAGCAAACTCTTTTATAGACGCTATTATTACACTTCATAATCTGTAATTTTAAGACTACTTTATTATTATTAGGCTATTAACGGATTGGAGCTAATGACCGAAGATTGTATGAACTTTGAAAAAATACGGTATAAGCTATTAGTGATTAATAGACACTGATATTATAGCTGTGGGTTCGATTTTTCCTAAAGGAAATGGGGCACATTTAAATAAAAAAAAGTCATTGCGGGTTCGATTCCCACGAGGGGCAATGAAATATAAAATATTTTTCATAAAATATTTCCTAGCTGTGTTAACAAGCCAAAACTTACAAACACTAAAAGAAAGCAAAAAAAAAGAACATTCAAACATATTTTTAACCCAAAAGGCATGTTTTTAACTTTTTAAAATTTCTTAATGCATTTATTAATGAATGCTACTTATACATTTTGTGTCAAGTGCCGCCTTAATGCGACGGCAAGGTGACGTCATAACTGGGTTAAGATACGCCTAGGTGAAGGTTAAATGAGCTTAAACCTTAAGTTTTTTCTTTATCTCGTCTTTTCAGTTCTAATTTCTTTAAAAATTCATTCAAAAAACACATTAAATGTTGATGAAAATGTTAAATAACTTTTTGAATAGAAGCAAGTGTATAATTAAATAAATTGATGATATATATAAAATAAATACAAAATAAATCAGCTTCACGCTATATCCCGCGCATTGCAGGGTAGGCAGGAGACTCAAGTGTTAAGACACTCCATTCGTTCCCCATTTTCTGCCAAATTCTGGAGGCATTGCGTGTTGAGTGGTAGAACTCAACGCCGCGCTTGTTCTCGACACCAGAGCGAAGAAATGTAAATATAAATTTAAATAAATATTTTATCTTCTCGAGTGGGATCGAATCCACAAGCAGTCGGTTTTACAGTCACACTTTGTGCCCTGCGCCACGACTGGTCTTTATAAACTTGATAAAGATAATAAGCAGGGTTAAATAAAAAGTACTAAGAATTCCCTCCTACAGTTGACTCTAGCAATCAGCTATTATTCCATAGAGATACATACATAATAAAAATAAAATAATAAATACTAAGCAAATATACCTATATTAAAATATTTCATATTTTATTAAAGAGTCGACGATTCGATATGCTCACGTTGAAACTTTTAAATAATCGATAGTATTTGGTAATGCAATACAATACACACACGTATATATTAATTAATTCAATCTGTACCTAAATCAGGAATGAATCTGTGACATATCCAATTAAGATTTATGTTGTCTATACTTATATATGGAAGGGAAACGTGAACGGCTAGTAACGTCTTTTATAGTATTTTGTATGAAAAAGAGATTATACATAAGCGTTCAGCAGCATCTCTATGAGTTATTGCAAGCTTTGTTATTATTATCATATACTCGTATATTTTATGAACTATGTTGTATTATATTATGATATACTAAAACGTAGTTATTATATAGATGTATTTAATGTTATGTTTAATAACCACATTTCAATACTCTATACTGTTATAAGAGACGCACAGGATGGTTTCTATCCTAAGCGGCTGAATTCTTCACATCGCCAAACAATTGGGAGTCCAATTACAAGTCGCTATATTTTAAATGGAACTGTATATAATTTTGTTGTTAATGTCGTTATATTTTAAAAGAAACGTCAGGTTTCCGTTGTCGTAGTTCATGATCACGAGTAGACTGAGGTGGCACCAATTGGCTAAAGAGTTTCATTTAAAATGTATTATATAAATCATGACAATCAAGAATTTTATGAAATTTGGTAATTATATTTTACAATTTCCTAAGAATAAGAAAATAACATCTAATCAGACTGAAAAATAATCTAAATCACTGCCAAACTATATTCAGTTTATATAGAAAACTTTTTTAGTTAGTAGTTTAGTTAACTCTTTAAGGATTCAATGACACACATGATTTCTAATAGTTGTTCTTCATTCAATTGACACAGTCATCAGAGAAAACCAGTTGAGAACACCTCAACATCCCTTCATTACTACTGTAATTATAAAAATAATACACCCATTATGTCTAACAGATACTTTAAAAGCTGTATTTTTACGTCGGTTCTTATATATGTATATAGTCTGTTAAACCTATAATTTAAGCCGTATTAACTTGCATGAGAAGATAACCGCAAATCTTCGTCCAGAATATGCTCCTTAACTAAGGTATCCATGCTGTAGTATCACATTCAAAAAATAAATTGGTGTTTGATGCATTTTAATAATAGTACTGCAAATCTTCTGTATCTGTATATCTACAAATCTTTGTCAGTTTGTTTGGTTGAATGCGCTATTCACATGAACTACATTGGAAACCTCTTTGTATCGGATAGTCTATTTATTAAAGAATGCTACAGGCCATATTACATCGCGTTATTCATTTCAATGTACTGTAGGTATAAATAGAGTGTGTGATGTCATACACAATGGTAGCTATTTCCGTAAAGTGTAAAATAAAGTGGCAAAGACGTAAGTAAAAACTAGTGTATGTACAAAATAATAAATTTTAATAAACAATTTATATTACTGGGTCCAATAAAGAGATAGAAAATAAATAAAAAGCCAAGAAATTTGTTACTAGTTTTAGTTTCACTTGAAAAAAGGATTTGATATATAAGGATTTAGTATTAACACATTCCCTTCTCCTGTCTGTCTCTATTTTCGCCAAACGTTATTTTAGAAGAGACGAGAAAAGATAATGATTTAAATATCATACATTCACCGACAGGAGACCTAACTTACAACCATCGCGTATACAGTTAATTACTATACCACTGCGCTACAGGGTACCGCTAGTAGTAGATAGTAATATTATTAACAACAGCTTGGTCACCCCATACGATTGCAATTTGCGGACTCTCTGTTACCATTAAGCACACGCGACGCAGACATGTGGCGTTATGGTGCACAAACTTGTAATGGGATAGAGATGATGGGATAGTAGTGTAAGAATAATGTGGGAGACAAAGGTCGTAGGTTCGATGCCATCTCTGTCTTAGATTGACATCAATTACAAAGACTTATTTTTTCGATTTCTTTGGGTCTTCTGCATTTCACAGAGTATGAAGAAAGAATAGACATTTTTTTGCTATGTTCTTTAATTTTTTTTAGCTTTACACTGTATCACTACATTACATATAGATGATGGGTAGACAGACATATATAATATTGCGTGAGCAGTGACGGATCACAACGCCACGATTTATTTTGTTAACAGTGGGTAAGGAATTAAAAATAATCAATTCCTCGGAATGGATATCGAACCTACAATAGTCGCGTACAGCCAGACGCTGTGTCCTGTCCTGACGACAACGCCTGTCCTTGTATTGTCAATAGAGAAATAGCTTTGAACCGTGTTTAAACAAAAAAATCGCTTTGATGCCATAATTAATAAATAGTATTACACTACCATATCCAAAACAATAATAAACCAAAAATATATTTAAATGTAATGACAAAGTTATTCTTTTTTTAACTCTCTTTCTTTATGTTCAAATAAGGAGTATATTATTTATAATACATACATATATTGTGAGGTAAACGAAAAGTAATTTCTCCTTTTCTCTCTTCTTTTTTATTTCATTATAATCATATCGAACCGTGTAAGATTGCTTTAAATGACCGAAGTTCGTTTTTTTTATAAATAATACACGACTGTCGCCTACATCAATGGGTATTTAAGCGTTCAGTAGCAGGTAGTGAAGTAAATGTCTATAATTTAAATTGATATAATATGAAATGAGAACCTTAATACGTTCTTAGTACCAATCGGTATATTTATAGAAAATATATTATCGCCTTGAAAATGTCATAACAGCCTAGAAAGGAATATAGTCGTAGTTCAGATGAAGCGTCAATAGTAGGTAGAGAATTAATTTAAATTGATATATATGGATAAGCCATTTTTTATTCTTTCTTAGCACTTATTGATATATTTATAGCAAAACATCTTATAAGGGTCATATGATAGCCTATACGTTCAAATATGTTATACTATAGGTATACCACGAAAATAAAACAGAGCTAAATTGAAAACTATATATGTATATAGGTTCTCGCTATTTTCCGCATATAACACAATATTAAGACACTTCGTTCCCCAATTAACAGGACGAGGAAAAGAAAACAATGCCATTCTATGAGTGGCAATAGAACCTACGACCATCGAGTTCACAAGCCGACACTTGTGAGGGTTTAGTTTAAAAATAATTTGACTATCCAAAAAAAGTAACAATATATAAAACATTACGTTAAAATTTAAACGAATGAAAGCGACCAATTTATTATGGATATAAAATAGTATTTATTATAAACGTTGAAACTAGTATATAAAAAGACTTTAAATGGAAATGTGCATAATTTAAGTTTAAAAAGCGTAAAAATACAGGCCATTGAGCCGACTGCCATTAGTATATAATAAATTCAACGAATTTACGTTTTGAGCGCATTTTTTTTTAAATATCGAGTTTTATATTGAGTAAATTTAAAACAAATTTAGCTTTTATAACTATAAGTACATATAACTATAAGTTTAACTACTAGTATTCATTATTCGTCCTGGCTTCGGTCGTCAGAAAATGTGACTTTTCTAGAACTACATAAATACATACATAATTACAAAGTCTTCTGATTGTTTACTTGCTTAGTTAGCAATGGTTGTATGTTCTAACTCAACTGTAGCTCCGTACAAATTGCAGGATTATTGGGGGTAGCTTCAAGGTGGTGCAGCGGCACAGCGTCTCAATGAAGACGTGACGGTTACAGGTTTGATTGGCAGTCGGGAAAATGAACTAGTTTTATTTTTGCGCTGTGAAAAAAAAAACACGGCGTCAACTTCTGCTCAACACGCAATGTTACGAAAACTGGAACGGAGTGTTTTCTCACTAGGTTCCATCTACCTACCCTACTACAAGTAACGTAAATCAAAAAAATATTATAGACCAAGCTACATATTAAATTTCATTCAAATTTCATTAGATTTTTTGAACAATCAAAAAAAAAATAGTTTACAAGGCTATAGCCATAACCAGCCAAATGATGGTTAAATCCGAAAGAGAAGTATTTTCGCCTGAAATTCGATTCTTTCAAAATCAGAGCGTGGATGAGCAATACTGTATACATTTGTTTTTAGTTGAATTCACTGTACAGTTAGCGATTTTATTTGTACGTGAAAGGTTTATCCTTACTAAAAGCTAAAAAATCCTTTTTACTTTGTTTAGTAATGAATCATTTTAATTAAACGTTTAATAATCTCAATCCTTATTAATAAATATACAATAAAATATACAATATATAATATTTCTTTTCTATGCAATTTCTATTTACAACAATGTAAAAATGAAAATTATTTATGCTTCCGAGTAAAAATCGAACCTACAACCACTACTCTTTCACTGATACGGTGTTCTACTGTATCATGCCTGCATTTGGAATTTCATACAATTAAATATTTTATGTACTATACACTAAGAGTGTACAAAATTTAAACTTTTGTGTACCACTGTACTGCAGCATAAATGCGAAAGAACGGCTTTATGTTACTGTTTTAAACCTTGTGTTTTTTAAATTGTGGATTCTCCGATACATTTTGTAGGATTTTCCTAATAATAGAATAAAATTAAAGAATTTAGATTTAGAAATTAAGAATAAAATTGTTAATATTTTATACAGTGGCAGCAAATTTGGTTTAACGTTGAAACTTGTCGAAAAATTTTTGGCACAATGTGATAATAATTTAGTTTATAGAATATATCGATATAAGTAAAATGAAACAGAAAAACAGGTCACAGGCAGAAGTAACTTATTGTTAAGGCATTCTGTTCCCCACTTTTTGGAACTTAACGCCGCGCTTTTACATAGTTAATATTTCTATATTAATTTCTTCACATATGAGATTACCAATCTCATCATCTTGTTAGTCATGTAAAAAGTATCTAGCATAGCACAGTGTCAAGACACTCCATTTTACACTTTTGCCTAGACTACAGACATTGCGCGTTGCGTGGAACTCAACACCGCCGATTACTTATTAAAGTCAGAGAATAAAAGCCATTTATCATCACATACCCTCTCCATTTGGGAATCGAACCCGCAACAACCGCGTTTACATCAAATACTATTTACACTACCCCATGTTAGTTTCCTTAGTAAAATAGAGCCAATAATCTAGAATATGAATAATATATAATAACTGATTAACAAATTTTGGATTTAAATATTGTGTGATCTATATATTTCAATATAAATAAAACACAAAATTTTTATCACATTCTAAATAACACAAACGATATATATATATATTCGTTAAAAAGTTGATGTAAAAGTTATATTTGAATCAAAGAACTTCAGAACTTAAAGAGGCCACAAGGCATGAACTTTTTTTTCAACCATTCTCATACTTTTCTGTTACACTTCAACATTTTTATGGAAACGTAATTAGGCAAAATTTTTCTACGACTTTGAAAATGTTATTTTTCATTTGATTTTGTAAATATGTTTCTGGAACACATTGAACTGCGATATGCATATGGCTTTACTTATTAAAATGTTCAATTTGCCTTATAAAATTCATAGCTTCTTGATTTATATTTTGGTTCAGGTTGGACAGTGTGAGGTTCAATTTCGTCACTCAGATCAGATTCTCAACACGCAATGCCTCCAGAATTCGGGTAGAAAGTGGGGAATGGAGTGTCTTAACACTAGGCTCCTTCTGCCTACCCTGCTGTGTGCGGGATACAGCGTGAAGCTGATTTATTTTTTTATTTTAGATCAGATTCTGAAGATATCGTCGGTTCGAAGTATAAGATTGTTGCGATTCCAATGAAAATATTTATGAAGAACAATTCAATGCATAAAATTTGTAAATCGGTACCGAAAATATACCTTAAAGTTTTGCTTTAATATTTCATTTTTTTTTTTAGGTAAACCATGTAGCTCACGTTGGGTACATCCTAAAGATGCTTTAACATATTAAAAACTACATAAAAGCCTGAGTTAGCAAACTTCAATCTTATGAGGGTGAGCAAAGTAATGTTACTTACATTACTGACATAATTCAGGCCAGTCGTGGAGCAGGAGTACAAGTGTGTGATCGTAAACGCGACTGGTTGTGGGTTCGATCCCCACTCTAGGAAACTAAATATTTATTAAAATATATATATTTTAATTTCTTCGCTCTGGTATGGGGGGGGGGGGGGGGCTTTTAGGAACTAAAAGCCGCGCTTGCCTTTTTTATTTTTACTTTCAATAGGTTTCAACCCACTACCACCGCGCACCCACGTCTTCACCACACCACACCACAATAGACTAGAATTTATAATGTAATCTCGTTAATAGATAGCCGCCCTTTTACATACATACAATAATTAAATAACGAAATGAAATTGTGAATCATGCACAATGATAGAGAGAACTGGTCGTGACTATGAATCAGCTATTTTCACTTGTTAGACTCGTATACCATATGTCCAACTTTAGTGGGAGCTTTTGTTAGAAATATATTTTTTTAGTTCGTTTTGATGGGATAATCTTTTTTTTCTACTGAAATGATAAATTAATGATCATTAGTAAATGACACCTTTGTGACTCAGTTGTTTTATTGTAGAGACGAAATTTCTGGGTTTCAGTTTTAACCGGGTTTTTATATTATAAGCTTATAATGAAGTTACAGAAATATTTTTTTGTGTATTAATTAATTCTATTAATTTAATAGACTTAAGAAATAGTTTTTTTTGGATTATGGATTTGGATATTTTATTCACTTAAAACTTAATAAAATTAGTCAGAATAAATTTAGTATTGACAAACATTTTATTTATTATTTATATTTTATAATCAATACTAGCCACAGGCAGTTACTCGAAAATTTATAAAATAAAAGGATATCTCAAAATAGGAAGCGATTTTATTGTATACAATGTAATATAAAGTTAGCACTACTAGCCAAGAAATGTAAGAAATGGGACATCTACGTAGTTCTAACATAATGTTTCTGTTTATCAATTTTTATTTTAAAACTACAAGGTATAATATTGAGGCCGCAGGTTCGAAACCTGTTGTTATCAAACCGACGTGGCGCAGCGGCACAGCGTTTGACTATAAACGCTACCATTTTATATTTACTAAAGGAAACTACATTAATTTCATTACTTATTTTATTCTGAATGAACACATAATTCGGTACCTATATAGATCTATCATTCTTTTGTCAGCTTAGTTAAATGTATACTTAACGTTTAACTTGGCTCTCACACAATATTTCACATTTAAATGTATAAAAGTAGTAAAACACTTTGAAAAGAAACCTTTTCACATTACTTTAAAATATGTTGTAGATCAAATATAAAAATTTTGAACTTACCTTTTTTTCCTTTTGAAAGACATGAAAATTAAAGAAAACATGAGTTTCTCAATATGGAGCATTCAAGAAAGAGTATGTTTCAATATACTATATATAATATTTCAAGAGTAAGGGTTACGACTAAAAATATAAACTATACGATAGACTTAGTCAATATCACTGTAGATAGAACAAAATAATAAGACACTCTGTTCCCCACTTTGCACCGATTTTTTTATATATAACTCAACACTGCAATTAAATAATTGAGATTATAATATTTAATTCTGTAAAAGGACTTAAATTTAATTTAAATAAGTAAAGTTGCCTGGAAGAAATTGCTATTTAAGTTTGTTCATTAAGTTTTCTTTTTATATATTTTCTGTACTTTATTACTGTTTTCTTTTGTTTTTCTTTATTATTATTTGCGTTTGGCATACAATAAAGATTTTGATTTATTTAATAATTAGGGGTCGCCTTTTCCTTGGTTTGTAAAAGGCTCGGATTCAATTCCCACTACGTTAAAATTTGTTCCCGTTTTCGTTATAATATATTTAACTTAAGTATGAAATAACACTTTAAAAAATGTTAAAAAGAAATTGAAAAAAACAATATTCAAATATATCATTTCCACGACTAAGCAATCAATACATAATATAACCTTCAAACATGCAATCTGACCTTACAATAGGACTGCCGTTAATAACACATTGGCGGAGGCTGCATTGAGAGGCTTTAAGCTCGCTTCATACTATAATGAGCTTATGATTTTTTTTTAATTTTGTCCTTTTGTAGGTTTTTAATAGAAAAAAAATATTTATGTAAATTATGAATAGCAACATTCATTCACTTTTTTAACTTTATTAGAGAAAAAAACTAATTTTAAAATATATTAAAATATTTTTATTATTTTAGTTTAAATAACTCCATTTTTGCCTCATTTAAACTACACGGACCAGAGAATATATTTTTAACCAACAACATTAAATCAATCAAATATGACGCATCAAAATAATTACTATATAAAAGAACATATAAAACTCTATTGACATATTCGACACTGTAGCCAAAAGTTAATTTGATGCTTTACCGTATATGACAAAGTAAATTGAGAAAACTTAGTGTCCAGACACTACTCTCTTCATTTTACTTAAATTCGAGATGTTACGTGTTGAGTGCTCCAGCACTTAATGTCGCGTTTTGTCTTGTTACAGCAAGACAAAATGGTAAAGGAGAAATGTCCCCATGTGAAAATTAAATGTTTAAGCATAAGTATTCATAAATCCTTTGGAATTAAAAATAGTACAGTGTGAATGGAGCCAAATACCTACATCTCAGTCAAGGAGACTTTAAGATCAACCTCTCTTACTCAACCAAAAGTACAAACTACTAGGAAGCTTAGTTTAACCTGGTGCCTCGTTTACTTCGACAATATTTTGAAAATATATTTTTTAAAATATTTTTTGTTCCCTTTATTTTGAAGAAATCTGAGAAGTTTACATTCATCTTTATAATACAAGAAAGGTTCATACATACATGGAGGTACAATAAAGAAATACAGTATAAATGTAAAATTACCTATGCCATCGATGGATGACGTAATGATAAAAGTATTTTGCTTCACTTAAATAAAATTACTTAGATCTAATCTAAGAAATCCACAAATATTTTATATTATCGCAACAAAACTACTAAACCAAAAAACTGACTAAAACGGAACGGTTGTGGCTCGAAGGAATGAATTACTTTTTTCTCATTTTAGTTATTAAAGAAAGCGCGGAATTGGGTTCCAATTCTCATCACGTAACGTTTAAGACATTGGGCGGTGCTTGAAGAACAAAGTGTAATGCTAGGTTCTCTCTGCCTACCTTGTTATATCTACATATAGTGCGATACAACGAATAAAAAAATCCATTTTTACACTAGAAAATGTAAAGGTAGCATCAGGACGCGTTCTCGAAAGCCCTTCTCCGCCAGTTCAAATATTTAACTTGATACGCTCAAACGGGCAGATTGTCTCGAAATGAGGACCAGATTTTTACTTATGTTGTATAAAACTTTTATCTTTACTTTTACTTTTAGATTATTTTTATAAAATTTATATTTATGTAGTGTACCTACTAGTCGTCACCTGCAAATTTTATTGTTTTTTTTTCGCAATCCTGTAGAAATTTTGAAAAATAATAGACTAATTTATAAGAACTGCACACAAAAAGGCCGACATGGCGCAGCATCTGATACGACAAGATGGTTATGGGGTCGATTTGTACTCTGGGGAACGATTATATATTTTTTTCATCTCCTCACTTTGGTAGACAAAACGCGGCGTTACGCGGTATTGAATTGGGCAGTAAATGTATTACACAGAGTGTATTAGCACTCTACTATGCGGTAGAACCTGCGAAACTAAATAATAAAAAATAATTATATAAAATTGTAATACTCGCATTCGAACCCACGGCCGTAAAGCGTGAGATTGTAATAAAAAAAAGAACTTTAAACCAAATTTCATACTTTTTAGCGTATACTAAAATATCCGGAACAATATGTTTATCTGTTTATACGAATAGTATAAATTCTAATACCAGATCCTTTTAATGCTGCACTAAGCCGATTAAAGTTTCTCTTGTCCTATCGAATTACTCCTGTTTTTATATCGGTTTACGGTTAAACTGTCAGAATTCACAAAGGGGCGGCTTTTTTATGAGAACTTTAGGTTAAACCGGTTTATAAGAAAATTTGGAATTTCGCTTCCATAGTACGGTGTGATGTAATACTTGATAATTATTATTATTATAGTAGGTATAACTACAATTCAATTGTGTTTTTATTTAGATTCACGCTTTTTAACCTTATAGAATGCAGTGTTAGGATACCTCAATCTGGTCTACTCGGTGATTGGCGGAGCTGTCACTAAAATGTGTTGTTATATTCTGATTTAATAATAAAATATTACAAACACTGCAATGGCTAATTGCCATTTTTTTTTACTTTTTTAGCGTTTAACGTATAGTATGTATTGTTATTAAAACAACAAGCAACTTATTAAAATAATCTAAAATGAAAGAATTAATTTGTATCAATACATTAAGAAATTCTCAAGATATTGAATTTACTGAACTATTCATCCCTTTTATTCTTGAATCTTCCAAGAAAACTGTGAAATTACGTATAAACCTAAAATATGTCCTGTTACAACGAAATAAGATTCCATTTTCTATTTTGTAAATATTATTTGTTTATCAGGTAAAAATGGTCACACAAAGTCGCATCGAGTGGATGGATAAACGTTATTGTCAAGTAATTTTTTTATTAGCTTCACGTTGTATGGGTAGGCAGAGGGAACCAGGAGACTGCCTTGAGACATCGCTTGTTGCAACTAAAGCAAGGAAATGAAAATATAAAATAAATATTTCATTCCCCCAGTGGGAATCCAACCCACAACCGTAGCCAAAACCGTATTCATAGTCGCACGCTAGTGCTTATGCGCCACGACGGCCTCAATTTATTTTTATTTTTATGTTGTATATGATAGATAGGTAATTCCTATAAAGTCTATATAGCTTGCCTCGTCACGTGGACTCTTCTACACACAAAAATAACATATATATTCGAACCTAGTTCCAAAGCGCATCCAACCAAACGAACTCTTCAGTTTTATTATATTAGCATGTATTTTCAATTTTTTTAAATTGGGCGGAAAATAAGAACGGAGTGTTTTAACACCAAGCTTCCTCTGTTTACTCTGATCGAATCTAAGCTCATAACTAAACCTCCAACACCAGAAAGAAAAAAGAAAAAAAATAGATTAATAATAAATATATAAAAAATATTTTGTTTAAACATCACACAAACGCACGGTCGGTTTGTTTTCAATTCAAACGTTCGCATATCACGAGAGATGACTAATAATATTTACACGTCCACCTATACATGTTTACTTTGCCTTGATACCTGGAACATTTGGAATTCAGATATTGGGAGTGTAAACCCTTATTAGATTAAATATGGGCTTTAATACGGTCAGTGATGTTTGATTTATTAATATTGTAATAATATTTTTTCTAATATTTTTCACTCCGCTCGTAGGGTTTTTAATAATAATTAGTACAAAATATATATGTTAAAAATATATTATGGCCGAAGCACCGCAGCGTGTGATGGTAAACGCGACGGTTCGATTTCTACTTGGGGGAATAAATTATTAAATATTAAATTTTCATATTCTGCGCAGCGGCACGAAGTGTTACTGTAAGATCGACTGGTTGTGGGTTCGATCTCCATTCCAGGAGATGAAATATTTACTTAAATTTATATTTCCATTTCTTCGCTCTGGTGTCGACGCTAAGCGCGGCGTTGAGTTCTGCCACTCAACACGCAATGCCTCCAGAATTCGGCAGAAAGTGGAGAACGGAGTGTCTTAGCACTAGGTTCCCTCTGCATACCGTGCTGTGTGCGAGATACAGCGTGAAGCTTATAAATCATTATAAATCACTAGATTATAAATCATTATGTT
The DNA here is from genome assembly GCA_013421005.1 of Heliconius erato x Heliconius himera. NCBI lineage: Eukaryota > Metazoa > Arthropoda > Insecta > Lepidoptera > Nymphalidae > Heliconius > Heliconius erato x Heliconius himera. The sequence goes on along the minus strand of JAATLQ010033735.1, from coordinate 54,689 downwards.
GTTACCAGAACGAGGAAATAAAAATAACTCAATCTTTCGATTGAGAATCGAACCCACAACCGTAGTGTTTACAGTCATCTAAAGTACTCAAAAGCCAAAAAATCACAACACAACAAGCAAAATATAAACTAACTAATCAAAACAAACTTTATAATATTAATATAATGTATTTTCGTATAATGCATAATCAAAGAAACTTTTAGCCAAACTTCGGTTTCAGCTTAGCGGTTACCTAACTTTAATAGATACCCGATATTAGATGGGTGAATAATAAAACCGTTACAGCTAAGCAAGTATAGGATATGCATAATATTTTTTCAATTAAATATAATCGTAAAACAGAGAACGGAGAGATTTGTCACGAACATAAAACTGCATTTACGTTGATTGATGCCTTTTACCTGAAACAATAAAAAATTCTATATTATTAATAAATATAATACAAAATATTATATAATATTAACTATAAAAATAGAATACAAAAATCATACTATATAAGTTAAATGCCGCAAAAGAATATTCAGAAGGTGTAAGGGAAAAGATATTATAAAACTAAGTCGCTTCCCAACGATAATAACAGCTTAAAACTTTTAAAGTACCCGACGAATTTCAATGCGGTTTTTAGGGTACCTCAAAAGGTAAAAACAGAATTCTTATAGGATCTTTTTGTTGTCCGTCTGTCCATCCGTCAACAGCAGTTATTTCAAGATCGCGTAGCTGTTTCAATCTCAAAATAATATCAAATATCCAGGTCTACGATCCTTTGGAGCAAAGAAAACTTGAAGCTTCTAAGTCAACGCAAACAACAAAAAACAGTGTTTATACATATATATGTATGAGTATATTTTAAAAATATATATATAATATTATGATAAAGTGCAAGAAAATGAAGTCAAAACTAACACTATCTAAGTATATACTATCAATTATTTAATTACAAAATAACGTTACACTCAATTCAAAAATATTCTAAGTAAATTCTAAGGTTTCACTCTAAGTCTGAGAGACTACTCGACGTGCATGAATCGTCAAACCCTAATGGCTTCTAATGCGCTTTTGTTGATTGATCCGGATTTATAGATTATTGATAATGAACACAGAAGACAACTAACTTCAAACCAGTTTAGTTAATATTGTACAGTAGGTGGTTGTGGCTTCAAATCCCTGTTTAATAATAGCATAACAGAATTGAGGCCGTCGACTCCCACTCGGAGGAGTGATATCGTTACATTGCCTTTCTGCTTTTCTTTTTGTAATAGATAAACGAGATAAACGAAAGTTAAAATAGTTATTATTGCTTAATTTGATGTAACTAAGATTTATTTTTTTATTTTAAGATAGAGACTTATTATTTGAATCTCTCAGTTTACCATATATTTTGAAGGAAATATTGAAAAAAAAGACAACCTGATCATACACATATACACACATACGTTACCACATTAAGTTGATTGTGGGTTAAAATTACATATGAAATATATGTATGGTAGCTTTCTTTGTCTAATTGTATATCCACAATAAATAAATCGACAAAAAGAAAACTAAAATGAACGCGAAAATTATATATATTTATTTACTTATAGGTATTAGGTAATGTTACTACATACATATTTCCCTGTGGCAAGAGACCCATTTTTGATTTCTAAGAAAGACGATAAATAAAAGGTTTTAATCAGTAATCAATATAGGACGTTTGAAAAGTTCAAAGGAAAAGAATAAATAGAATTCTGACTAACAATAATTAGCACGTGAGAAATAAGTAGTATTGATAACACGTACAATAACGCCGCCTATACTTAATAATATAACTGATAACCTAAATATAAACTCCAGGGTCAGTCGTAGAGCAGGGGCACAAGCAATATATATAGTTAGTCACTTTAGATCTCCTTTCCTCTCCCCTCCTCTTTTTCCATAGAAACTCGAGGAATACAGCTTCAAACCATCCGTGCATGGTGAACATTCCAATCGTACAGAGAAATTCTTTAAGATCCTAAGTGGGGAGTGGGGGAGGGAATGATGATATTTCAAAAAGAGGCAATAGGTATTTTTAAGACAAGCATGCCTCACCATAGACCGCATCAAAGCTTAACATCAGGCTTGATGCTGTCAGACGCAAGGCTATTTCGTTATAAAAAAAACTTAGTAACGGAATAACTAAATGATATTATGTTCAAAACAAGATAATAATAGGAGTTATTTAGAAAAATTTGAACGCAGCGGGACTCGAACCCGCGCCTCCTGGAAACCGACCAGGCGCTCTGACCACTAAGCCATGTGTTCTCGCCAAGCTGCGTCGAAATTTTTATACGCTTGTTACAACTTATTTATGTTGTTAGTATCTCTGTAGGGAGATTTTTACAAATTTCCGCTTCCCAAAGATAATTACTGAGAATTATCGTTTGGCAAGAGAGAATACTATTTTTTAAATATTTTTTAAACATTTTTAAAGTGTTATTCCACACTTAGGAAAGAAAAATACTTATAAAATAATAGGATTGTTATTAATACAACAAACACAATTAGTGATCATTTTTTTTATTTTTTTGTTCGAGCACCAATAAAAATAAAAGTAGAACTTTATAGTGTTTCAATAGACATTGTTGACACAGCTAATTTGTAATGAGATACCCGAGTTATCCAAATACAAAAAAAATAAGGTTATTTTTTTGCAAATATACTTTGGTCTCTAACGATATTTCTACAAAATCGATGTATTAACAAGACGAAGTGCTGCGTTGAGCTTCTACACTTAACACGCAATGTCTCGAAAATTGGACGGTGCGTGAGGATCGGAGTTTTTAACTCTAGGGCCCGTATTTATAAATCGTTCTCAACTCACGGGATAGCTCTTGAAATGCTATTTACATTCATAGATATGTAGTTTATGAATAAAGAAGGCATCTCAAAATCGCTCTCAGACTTGAGATCGGTTTGTAAATACGAGCCTAAGTTTCCTCCTCCTGTGAAAAATAGGTTCGATTTAATTTAATCAACAGAAAGATAATATATTTAATTTTCTTTTAATGCTAGACAAAATTTAATTACACAAATGATATCGCTACCTAAATTAGAGAAAGCCTCAAAAAGAACAATTTACTCGAGATACTCACTCAAGTTTATTGTACGGCGCTTGGGGCTGAATCTCGCTTTGATAAATAACACTGGGTTTTAATACTTATTTGCCATAATAATGACAACAACGTATTCTCAAAATACTTGTCTATGGAAATTAGATAATTACCCTAAAAATATTAGAGGCCAGTCGTAGCGCAGGGGCACCAACGTGCGACTATAAACGCAACCGGTTCTGGGTTCGATTCCCACTGGAGGACAACAGAAGAGTGAAATATTTATATTTCCATTTCGTCGCTCTGGTAACGATGCAAAGTGTGAAAGTGGGAACGGAAGTGTCTTAAACGGAAGTGTGCGGAATACAGTGAAAAACTAAAAAATGGGAAATCTATCGGCGTTAAATTCGTGTTGCGTTCCGCAACATAACACGCAATGTCTCGAGACTTTTTGTTGCACGTTTGGTCAGAAAGTAACGGAGTGTTTTAACACCAGGTTTGGTCAGCCTACCCTGCTATGCGGAATGAAGCGAAAGCTAAAAAACAAACACAATCGAAATTATAGCAAGTGTTGCTAGTCGGTTCAAATATTTCTTGGGATTCGAATCCACAACCTATCGTGCTTACAGTCGCACGCTTGTTCTCCTGTGCCTCCCATCAGGCCTCCCATCTTTCTTAACATCAATAACAAAACCAAAAGTTACCAACTAGTAGCATATGTGATTTTAGTATATCTAAGTAAGTATCTACTCTCAACTGTACATTTCAATTAGCTTAGCAATTTCAAAGTTATAATTGATTTTAATAATTAAACAATACATTGTGAATGCTGTCGCAGTAGTTGTATGAAATTCTACGTGAGCATATGAATAGAAAGAAACTTTTGGTGTAATTTATTTTAAGTTAGAGATATTTTTTATTTTCTTTTAAAAAAGCATCTAACAATGAGGTTATTGTAAGATATTATATTTAAAAGTAAAACAAACCATCAATAAAAATATAATATCAGAACAATATCCTAACTTGAGGCCGGTCGTGGCGCAGCGGCACGAGGTGTGACTGCAAAACCGACTGGTTGTGGGTTCGATTCCCACTCGAGGAGATGAAATATTTACTTAAATTTATATTTCCATTTCTTCGCTCTGGTGTCGAGGTTAAGCGCGGCGTTGAGTTCTGCCACTTAACACGCAATGCCTCCAGAATTCGGCAGAAAGTGGGGAACGGAGTGTCTTAACACTAGGTTCCCTCTGCCTACCCTGCTGT
>JAATLQ010033735.1:0-50255 GCA_013421005.1 Heliconius erato x Heliconius himera | reverse complement strand
TTTAATTTATTTTATTTATCCTAACTAATTCTTAATATCTTTTAAGAGATTTTAAAAAATGCGAAATAATTTTTATAATTCGATCTAAGATACATGGAAACATAAATTTAGTTGGATTTTGCGTTTTATACAATGTAAAAGGCAATGTCAAATCTAGCCCGCAGTGCAGCAAGAAACCCACCTTAATATTTTTACAGTGGAGCTACTACTATCCATACAGGAAGGATCTATCTCCAAAATAAGGATTCTACGAAGGGCTACATTATGCAAAATTTCTAACCCATCAGCCGAAAAAAGCAATTAATAATTCAACCAAGAATTCAACTAGATAAATCTAAATTATCCATATAAAATTTGTTTTTGAAATTAGGAGACTTTTTCAGAAGGTGCGTCTATCGTGTTTTAACTCTAGCAGGGAAGGCAATGAGAATTTGACGATGGGTTATTTGATCTTCTTCTCCTATTTGCGAAACCTAATGTTTTCTATCATCGTCTAATAAACGTACGAACGAACAAAATATATGTTTGTTCACGTCATGATTGTAAGTTTATGTTTTCATTTAAACTGTCACGACTCACATCATAATTTACTCTGATCATATACAAAACCACAAAATTTGTTATCACTGTTTCTTCGCCTATAACAAAACTCTAATATGAACTAAATTTCTCCAACAATTTCTCATGATTCATATACAAAATACATCTAAATTCTCTTCTTTCAACATCCAAGCAAGATTTGCTGTAAACCCATACTGTCAGTACGACTTACATCCGAGTACATATCTAAAAAAGTGAATGATAAATGGCTTGTTTATTTCGTATAAGCTGGATGTACCAATCACTTAACGGTATCCGGGGATCTTGCTCACGTAACACTGAACGGCGGCTGATGGCAAGGCCGCTTACAGACGAACGGAGAAAGAGGTTTTTTAAAATGTTATTTGTTGATAGAATTGTAGACGTGTAGAGCGATAACATAATGCGAAACTAGTATAAAATTATTTCAAATATATATACATTACAGGTTCAAATCCTACTGTGTTCATATTTATGTATAGAACCACGCAGCTTCGCCCAAAGGGTCAATAAAATTAAATAACAGTTGGATATGACTTTTTAAGTATATAATAGACAGGCTTTTTGAATAATTAAATTATTCTCATAACACAAAAAAAAACTTAAACAGATTTTCAATTTAAACCAGAGTAGTTTCAAAGTTGACAGCTTAATAATATTAGTATATATTCAGCATGAATAATTGAAGTATTCAAGTTTAAATTTAAAATTGAAAGGAAGAGATATATTAAAAAAGAATATTCCTATAAAAACAGGTATTCATATAAATCTAAGACGTTAATTGTTTTAGCACTGTTTCACTTTCAACCAAACCAATTAAACATTCCAAAATAAAGAGAAATTAAAATATGAAATTCTTAATATTAATATATCAACAATACCGTTGGAGAAAAAGTCCACAGGACTAGAAACTAAGTGATTTTTATTTTTGAAAAAAAAAAAACAAATATAATAATAAATAACATCCAACAACTAGCAAGCAATACATTATGAAAAGCTTACAGCTACAAGCATACATTCTTACTCCTCATATTATATATTATATATATTTCATACCTAAATCTTAGTTTGTACCGAGCCCTATATCACCGTGGGACCAGAGACCTGTCTCGCCACAAAGCCTGAAGGAAATCTTTTCCTAAGGAATAGTAGTGTTACTGTGGATTACCTACACTTGACAGTTTGGAACAACATATGCGCTTTAAATGTATGAGAGATTTTGTATATATTTCTTATATGGTTATTTGTTAATGTTTTAAAGATTAAAGGTATATGTGTTTATATCAATAAATATAAACTTAATAAATAAACTATCCAACTAAAAAAAATCAATTTAAACCAATTATTCCTAAGATTAGAGCGTTTAACCAAACAAACACTTTATCACTATAATATTAGTATAGATTCATACAAACTAATCAAAACCACTACGCATATAGAGGTAGGTACTATATTTTGTTACAATTATGAAATATTTCATAATATACCTCGATGTTGAACTAACATTAAAATAAACCAAAACCAAGTAACCGATTGTAAATTACAACATCAATATTAATTTTCACGTCTGAATAATTCGTCCAATATCAATCCGAAGATATCACTTCACCGCGAAACGTGTAATCTAACGAAGCAATTTGTAACGCAGGCCTCCCGCCTATGCCTGCGGTCATATCGGAACAGCTACACTGTAACACGACTATGATTTATCCTAAATATTCAACAAATTCACCTCACACTTAGAAACCATTGCTGGTTTTGTATGAAATTTACTAGATACTATCGTTTTGATAGAGCAATGTATGGAAAGGAATGACGATAGAACTTTTAAGAAGGTTTTAGAAGTAGCAAGGCAGTATAATAAGAGAAGGGTTAAGCTACCCACTAATGATGTAAAGGCCTTCGATGGTCGCCCTATTGATTGAAGATTATGTGCTGAATATGGATTCTTAGTGATCGATAGTTTTGCGATAACAGCGCGCAGCCAATTTTCGAGTCTGCGGTTTGCTTTACGGTTGTATAGTATAATTTGTATAACCATATTTGATTATGGTTTAACCAAATATAATTTTATTAAATGATATAATATTGTTAATATTAATATTGCTTTAATAATTTTAATGCTAATATTGCAACGCTAATATTGCAACGCAAAAAAAATATAGTGATGTGTCACTAGTTACTTTTAAAGGACACAGCCATAACAGTAAATTCAACGAAATATCTGAAAAGGCAATATTGATTGTGTTTGATTTTTATTTGATATCGATTTGAACGGCTACAATGTATTTTTTTTTATTAAAACAGAACAAAACAGAAAAAAATATCATACACGATATTTTAAAATAAAATAAAAAAAGTCCAGAGTTTGATTCGAACCTACGATCATCGCCATTTAACTATTTACATATTAACTAGGTATGTCATAATAACAAATAGCCAAATAAAATTAATGAACCGAAACAGCTCAGCATTTTTAACGTATCGTCACTTAATACTCGTGAGAAACAATTTCTTATTTAAAACAAGTTATTTTTCATAACTTTCCAAATTGTATTAAATTAAAAATAATTTAAAGTGTATGTATAGTATAAGTATATATAGTGTGACAGTAGGTTCCCTCTGCCTACCCTGCTGTGTGCGGGATACAGCGTGAAGCTGATTTTTTTATTTTTTTATGTATAGTATAAAATTCATAAATCTATTAACTTTGTTAAATGTATTTTTTTATCTCATCATCGGGTTCGGACTAAGACAGTCGGTTAGTTGGTTGGGTCAAGCAGTAAACGTGTTGGTTGTGGATTCGATTTCCACTCAGAAGAATGATTACATTTTTTTATATTTTTTTCATTTCCCCACTGTAGTAAGGCAAAGTCACGTTGCGCGGCGTTGTGTTCCGCTACTCCAATATCCAATTTTTCGAATTCGACGGAGAGTAATGATCGGGCTGTCATAACTCTCGCTCACCGAGGCTTCTATATTGGTATTGTAGGTCAACGGGAAGTAAAATTATAAAAGTTGACAAACTTTTGTTTATACGCATATGGGCATATCGAACATAACGAACACATTTTGTATGAAATAAACTACAAATATAAGTTTTTAATGATTTTTCAGACGGATTCGGACGGACAACAAAGTGATCTAATAAAGAATCAGTTATTAACTTTTAAGGTACGGAACCTAAAAAGCAAACCTAAACAAATGTATTTGCAAAATAATTGAGATGTTCATTTAAATATATATATTTAAATATCATTATCATTCTAAAATTACAACTCAACGTGACAGCTAGTTAAATAAGTTCAATCGTGCAAGATCACTCCTCACGTAACGATATGAGATCAGAGTAGGCAATATTAGACGCAAGTTCTGCTCGCCTGCACGAAATGCAGACATACTAAGTTAATAAGAATATTTCTTATTTCTAATATAATATATTGGAATTTCTAATATAAAATATTATGTTCAACTTTTAACTATACTTTATTGAATATTTTTTTATGTTTACGCTGTATACTACATATAGCAAGGTAGACAGAGAATTCAGTGCCAAATACTCCGTTCTCCTTTATACGCTTGAAAAATGGTGGTGGATGGCTTTACGCTGAGTTCCGTCGCGTCACGTCATCGTAGGTAGAGAGACCTTGGGAACGTAGTGTCTAAACCCTTCGTTCTCCATTAAGACACGAAACATTGTGTTTTAAGTGAAAAATTAAGTTCTTTCACTTACCTTCACCGCCCTTTCTTTAATGAGTTCTTTAAAATAAAAACAACTCGATTCTCCCGAGTAGGGGTCGAATCCACAAGAATGGCGTTTACAGCTGACGCTATAGTACTGTGCCTAACCTTATGGTATAATTATAGCTAATTAGCTATAAAACGAGGCTGTCGGCGCAGGGACACAAGCGTGGTACTTTGTGTAACACACAAGGTTCCCATTTCCCCTGCTATGTGCGGGATACAGTCTAAAGCTAAAAAGCTGCATATTTAGTTAACATCATGTACGTTGGTATAGCCTGATAAGATTATGAATTTAAATTGACAGATGTTGATATCTTTTCGAGAAAAGCGACGCTCTAATAACATATGTATAATGAATATGAATTGTCTCTTTCAAGCAATTTAAAAAGTAGAAAGAAGAAAAATGTGTCACTACTACTATTCTCACTGACTGATCTCCGAATATATAAAAAAATATATATAGAGCACAATTAATCACGTAGCTATAAAACGTCGTAACAAAAATGATGTAAAAATCATTTAAAATTAATGAACGTCGATAATAAAAACCGGTAAAGATTCGTTTTTAAAAAATCCACGAACAAAATTTTAATATCTCATCGTATTTAAATTCTTCTTATTGAAATCTACAATTTAAATGTTGGCTTCTACTTTACTAGTGGAATTGTAAGGAAGGTTTCAGTTTCAGGTTACGTTTGCTATTGTCTTCTAATTTTATTACAGTAAGTCCGCTGTGGCGTAGAAGGAATAAGAATGTCAACGGTTGTGGGTTAGATTCGCAACACTAAATGCTTACCATATAACCCCTATTTGAAATCTAGCAAGAATCATTCCTTTGCAGTTGTGTAAAAAATAAGTAGTTTCATTTCGAAGTTAAAAGTAGTAGTTAATAATAACAAAACTGCCTTAAAATTAACTAATTTTAATAATGACTCTATGTCTAAAACATATTTAAACTTTCAGGAATTTTCAGCATTTCTATGGAAAAATATTTTAAATGAACAAGCAGTAAAAATTCGTTATAAATTATGAAATATTCTTTAGACTCATGAAATGAGATTCTACCGTTAATAACATATACTCTGCAAATAAAATCTCCTATGCTTTCGACTTCTAACGGGCTTAACGCTTACTAAAAAGTAATATAATTAATACAAGTAAGGCAACTAAGTAGGAAAAAATCGAGTTCCGCTGCTGAAATATGTACGAGAAAACTAATGCTTTTTGGATAAAACCTACACAATTTGAAACCGAATGAATTTAGATCTTAAAAATGTAACAAAATCAGCGTACAAAATACGAGAAAAAAGTCATTGAAAATTAACATTTTCTTCTGTTAGGTTGAGAGGAATTCAGAATTCACAAATTGTAAGGCTCGAATAGTTCGCTAAAGAGCACGTGGAGGGGGTAGTATAACAGGCTATGTAATACATGTTTCATTATCACTATTGTGCTAGCCTCGTCGCCGAGCAGACGTCTCGGCGGCGTTTTATTGGATACTGGAACCGGGGCGATTTAAAATGGGAATATGCAATGAGGTATCGATTGATAGAGCCCGTCTCTACCGAGTTTCTGAATAATTTGTGTTAAGATTCGAGAACGGTGTTGGTAATGATTTATATGGTCTTGAATAGACGCGAGTTTTAGTTCGCGATGTAACCACATTGTTAATTTTACCTCAGAAAGAGGTAATTGATAAAAAACCTTTTTAAGCATTTATTTACTGTTCCTCATTTTCCGGCGATTTCTTAAGACATTGCAAGTAGAGCGGCGCAACTCAACACTCTGCTTTGCCTGGTTACCAAAGCGAAGAAATAAAAATATTAAATATTTCATTCCCCAGAATAGAAATTGAAACCACTATCGTCCCGTTTTCCCTCGTATGCTTGTACCTCTAGAGTAAAATATACTATTTAAATTGGTTACCACAAAAAAGCACACACACACAAACATACACACATACACATACATACACACACAGATACACAAATACATATAAAAGTTTTCAGGCGACACAACATACCTACATCATACCTCTTGTATGACAAATACAAGTTCTCCATTTTATTTTTAGACATCAAAATCAACATTTTAAAGTTTTAATATGTATAGTGTGAGTTCATACAAATGCTAGTTTGATATGAAATGTCAGTAGTATCAGTAAATAGAAGCGATACACGGGGACACTAATAAAACTTCCCTAATACGATGCATAACTAGTTTCGGATTGTTCCTAGTTTATAACGTGGAAGTACGACCGTGAGCGAATTAGTTCTATACTTTGTGGTGTCCTCTATATTGTATGGTTGTGTGATATAAAATAACAAACAATTTTTGATCTTCATGTATCTCTAGCGGGGTAGCCAGAGAGATAGTGATAAGACACTCTGTTTCCCACATTTTTTATGTTTTCTAAAACTTAGTAATACGGTTAAAGATAATTATATTAAACATTATAGCGATAACAAATGCTGAAACATTAGACAAGTTGGTAGAAAATAATTTCTTTATTTGGCCCTCGTGGCACAGTGGTAATGTATTCGACTTTACCGCGGCGGTTGTTAATTTATTTTCGTTTTGCCCCGCATTTGGTAGGAAAGAACTAGAAATGTATTCAAATTTAATTTTTATTTCTTTTTTATAATTATTCTCTTGTGAGCCAATTAAAAACAAAGCGATTTTCACTTTATTTCTACCAGTTGCTTAATTAGTATTGACATATACATATAAATATATTTATTTTCAAACACTATTTAGGGAGCGTTCGTTCCACAACTGTAAAATTTTTAAAGTTCACGTCTGTAGCACGTATTGTGCACAAAATTATCGGCCACACTATTAATATATATATACATATTTGCAAAATCCAAATTGCGTTAAAATTAAACATCAAAATATTATTATTAATAAGCGAATCATTTTGTTGCTCATATAATCAAATGAATACATAATGTCATTAGTACCATAATTTAAAATACCCGTGTAAATAATATCGGGAACAATTTTGTGATCAATTTGCTATACGTTACATTAAATTTCATATATTCGTGTATCTGGGGCAAAACACGAATGGAATTAAATAGTTTGTCGCTTGTTAGCTCTAATTATCCGGCTCGAAGGACCAGCCGTGGGTCCCGCTGTACATTTAATTATGAATGCTAAACAGTTTTATTTTAATTGTACACAAAATATTTGATCAATAGAACTGGGGTACGGAGAGTGGAGTGCAGTTCGGAATAATTTACAATTAGCTTATGTACCTACATTTTACGTTGAAATGAGTGGTAGCGAAGTGCATAAATGTTGATCTCTTATCTATAAACTCGGCTTCACGCTGTAACCCGCACATAGCAGGGTAGGCAGAGGGAACTTAGTGTTCAAACACAGAAATTGGGGTTTCTGCCGAATTCTGGATACATTGCGTGTTGAGTGGCAGAACTCAACGCCGCGCTTTGCCTTGACACCAGAACGAAGAAATAGAAATATAGTAAATATTTCATCTTCTCGAGTGGGGATCGAACCCACAACCAGTCGGTTTTACAGTCACACTCTGTGCCCATGCGCCACGACTGGCGTCTTTTATTTATGAGTAAAAATATTGACAAACTGAGTTAAGGCGCAGCGACTGGCGGTTATAGGTGTTTCGTGAATCTCTCCTACTTCTGTTCTATATGCAGGATATAGTGACTATTTAAAAAAACATTTTCAAAGAGTAGGTAAAGATAGAACACAAAGCCACCTTTATATTCAGACGCTAGCCCACTGCCCCAAGTTGGGCTCAAGCTATACTATACCTTATGGAAAATATGCATATTAAATTAATATATTCATATATACAAACGTATATATGAATTAATTTAACATACATATTAAAAATATTTTTAATTTACTTTTGAAAAGGTTATTTAAATCAGTTTAAGACTCTCATTGATACAATTTATAATATAATATTAAGAGACGTCAGTTCTCCATTAAAATTTTAAATGAACCAGTAAGGACGAGATGACACATTTATAACAACAAAAACAAAATTTCATTGTTGTCTATAACATTGTATTCTAAATTCCGTGACGATGTTTTGTATAATATTATACTAAGCTCCAAAAATGCATTCTTATTTCTTTAGAAATAGAGACTAAAATTTTATAATAGCGTAGGTGCATAGTACTTATAGGCTTTTGGTTCTAGAATCGAAGGAATAAGTTCTGTAGTGGGGTGGTCGTGACGCGACGGGACACCATCTGAATGCGGCGGTTGTGGGTTCTATCTTCCCAATTATTTTTATCCCGTTGCTCTGGAAGGTGGCAGTAAGTGCAACGTTGGATTCCGCCATTCAACATGCAATTTTACGATAGGAACAGGGTGTCTTTTTTATTAAGAATTACTTACTATTCTAAATATCGTGGATTCGAACCTTGGCATGGTAAGTACACTTGTTATATTAAAACTTGTACTCTGAGAATGTGATAGATCACTGTTTTTTTTTTCCTCATATCAACATACATTGTAAAGCTAAAGCAATTGTGCTCCTTGTATAGAATTTGATTTGCTGCCATAGATACGACCCTGGAAAATTAAGTTACTATTGTATACATAATCAAATTTCAGCGTATAATTAAAATACAGTCTATAATATTTTCATTTCAATAATAATAATAACAAGAAACTACATAACAACTAAAACAGGTATTTAATATATATTATTAGTTAATATTTACGTTTTTCCCCAAATGTACATGCCAAACAATTCAATTCGATTCAAATCTATAAATAATTTGTGGCATTAACTATAAAATTAATTTTATTGTTTTGTTGTTGTATTTAGAATTAAGGTAAAATTTACTATCCATAAATTATATAGATAATTTTCAAAGGAGCCGACATTCAAACGATAAAAAGTTTGGTTTTTTATATAAAAGAATGTTGAACTTAAACATTTTTTGGTACTCTAACAAGGTAGAGCCTATGTTGATCCGACTATTGATAAACATACATGAATAATTTTAAAGAAGACATCGTGGCGAATCAACATAGTGTCTGCGATAGTTGTGGGTTCGATTTCCTATTAGGGAATGATTTATATACGTCTTTTCGCATTGATAAAAAAATAAAACGACATTGAGTAGGCATCGACACGAGTGTCTTGGAAACTAGGCAGACAATGGGAAACGGAGTGTCTCAACTTTAGGTACTTTGTCATATGCAAAAAAAATAATAATATTAAAACATAACATAAAATACCTAAGTCTCAGTGGCTGTCGTGCAAACAAATAGTCGACAAATATGCGACTGTTAGCACGAAAGTTCTGGTTTCGATTTCCACTCAGGGGAATGAAATATTAAATATTTTCATTTCTTAGGAGACAAAAACAACGTGTTTTTTATTTTTGTACTCTTTAAAGTTCTCGTTTTTTATTAAATAACATTTTTGTTGTGTTATAATATGTTGAATGTAAAGTGTAGTACGAAACAACATTAAAATATCAAAAGATGTTTGACAGGTAGACCATCAAGTACTTAAATTCTGCAAGGGAAAATTTTTATAACGAAAATACATTTGTAGAAAATAAACTCTATGGAAGGTACTATTATTTATTTTACATAGAAAAAAAAACATCATTGATTTAAATATTCCAATTAAAACAAAAAATTGTAACAAAATCAAACAACGCCAAGAGTTTACAATAAAACACAAAGAATAAAACAAACAAATTGAAAATATTTTATTCATAAAGGCGGCTATACAATATATAATTAGGATATTTTTTGTAGGGCGATTAAAAATTTTGGACTCGCCACAAATAAAGAAAATATGGTAAACAATAGGTTCGGGGCACGTCGGGAATGTCAGCGGGATGTCGCGGATAAAAAAGCATACGTATAGGTACATAGATTAAAAATATAATATTTAAGAGACGCTCTCGACGTTTGGCTTGGCGATGGCTAATATGACTTTTGTTTAGTATTAGGCTTTTAGGCAAAGGGAATCTAGTGTCAAAACAAGCAGTTCTTCTTTTTCATTCGAATTCACCACAATGGTTGTGAAGTAACAGAAATTAACACTGTGCGGTGCTTAAGCGAAACGGAGAAAAAAAATATTTCGAAGGGGAATCGAACCTACAACCGTTGCGTTAACAGTCAAAAGCCTTTAGACTGTTAATGCGATTGTTTATATTAATGCTATATTTTTTAATAATTAATTAATTTAATTAGCTTCACGCTGTATCCCGCACACAGCTGGGTAGGCAGAGGGAACCTAGTGTTAAGACACTCCGCTCCCTACTTTCTGCCGAATTCTGGAGGCATTGCGTGTTGAGTGGCAGAACTCAACGCCGCACTTAACCTCGATACCAGAGCGAAGAAATGGAAATATAAATTTAAGTTAATATTTCATCTCCTCGAGTGGGGATCGAACCCACAACCAGTCAGGCAGCCATTCGTTACCATTATCTGTGCTATCATCATATTGTGGTGGTATCTGATTATTAAACAATACTCGTTAAACCTAAATTTAGAGATAAAGTAAATAATCGTGATTTATACTATTTATATTAAAAATATTTATAGCAAGGTAGGCAGAACAGGGTTAATGTTAAAACATGACGTTCTCCGATTTCCTTTTGAATTCGAGACACTGTATGTGTGGCGGCGGATATTAACACCGCTGATTACCTACAAAAAACATTCAAAATCAGAAATCTATATGATATCGCTATCGAAGAACGTCGTCCCTATAATTTGAAGTTGCACTTTTCTTCTAGCCATGGGGCAAATATTTTTGCTACCTCGAAGTTTTGTGGAATTAATTAGTACAATTATGCCGGTGTGTTGTGCACGCTGAAAACGTTTATAGATAGAAATCTTTAAGGCTCCGAACATACTGAGTAAAATTAAATTTAATAATTTTTAAATTGAGATATAAGCTAAGTGAAGTGCCTTAATACAAGTTCCCAGGTGCCCTAAGATTTTAATAGGGACGGAGCGTCTTAACAGGTTTCGTTCAGCACAGGCCAAATCTAAAGAAATAATACTTGAATAAGCCCCCTAAAAAACAACTAACGAATAGCTCATGCAATCTTTTGGCTATCTAATAAACAAGACTTTCATCACTCTTCACCCAAACTAAATAGTTTTACAATATTTTTCAATATGATTAATATAGATTTTTTTGTAGTTCCACGTGTTCAGACATTCCGTTCTCCGCTTTCAGAATTCGAGACAAAACGTGTTAAATGGCGGAGTTCACCGTCGCATTTTTTTCTTACCAGTCCAAAGAAATTATAACAAAATTCCCTTGATATGACATAGAATCTACAACGATCGGTTTTACAGTCAGAAGTTCCACTGCACCATGGTGGCCTTTATTTACAAATTATAATAGAAAACAATAAAATAACCATGTGAATCCACCTTAAGTTTGGTGGTAAATTTTTTACACACCCAAATACATTAAGGGGTTCGATGCCTATCTGTCTAATTATTATTATCTCGTTGTCATCTCTCATTTAGAAGTAGTCGTGTTGACGTTTGATGGACAATAAATTATTAATACGGTTTTTATTATTATTCAGAATATTTTGATAAAGATGGTTGATAATTTTTAGTATATTAAAAATGTATTTTATATTTTCAAGTTATGCGGCCGCCTGTGGTTTTGCTTATATTAAATGATCATTAATATTTAAGACATGTAACCATTAGTGTCCTATAAGGGATAGAATTTAAAGAAAAAAAAAGGAAAAAGGGTTAAGCAAGAGGCAATTTTATTGTGAGGGTGACAAATTCGAAACTATAGTAAAAAGTATTTTATATATATGCCTTATTATAGTAAAATATACTGCAACTTTTAAGGATACACGCTGTATATTTACATGCAAAAAAAGGAAAAAAAGGCGTTGCGCCACTAAACGTCCTATTTAAAATCAATC
This sequence comes from Heliconius erato x Heliconius himera, assembly GCA_013421005.1. Taxonomy (NCBI): domain Eukaryota; kingdom Metazoa; phylum Arthropoda; class Insecta; order Lepidoptera; family Nymphalidae; genus Heliconius; species Heliconius erato x Heliconius himera. Next base: position 38,004 of record JAATLQ010033735.1, on the reverse strand, counting down.
ATCATCAATCAAAAAGAAAAAGAAATTAAAATAATATTGTAATAATAAACATGTATGAATAAATATTTGTGTATGTATGTAATAGTAAATCTAACTATACAAAGAAGTGGGTGGGAAATGAAAACTTTCAAATTATTTGCATTTCCATGTACAAAAGCGGGAGCAGTAGACAAAGCACGGTGTTTATCTCTGTCAGTCAACACGCACAACTCGAAAGTCGAAAATGGGTGTGGAGAGTGAGAAAAGGAGTGTCTTATCACCAAGTTCCCTCTGCCTCCCTACTACGCGGGAAGATAAGACTTAAACCGTTATTCTTAACGTTAAACGAATTTCTGTAGAAACACTCAATTCTTTGTACTCAAATAAATGAACTGGAGCTTACCTAATTAAATTACTGCGAAATATTCAATGAACAAACTTCCGCAAGTGGTTTGTTATTGATATATTATATAATATGAAGTGTTTAAGCGACTTGGCGTGCAGAAAGAGATCATGGATTCAAATTTTGCAAAAAAAATACAAAGAAGTGAAAACCGTTGTATAGGCTTCTCAGTCTTGTAATTATAATACAATAGACAGGTAATATACGATTAGCAAAATATAAATATGTATATGCGATAATAGAACATAGGAATGGTCTGACTGTAAACGTAATGAAAATTATTAACATGTCCCAGTTCCGGCAAGACAAACAGTAGTGCTAACTTTCACTACTCATCACGTTCTCTCAAGACAAAGCATGGAGTTTATTTTTCACACTTAACACATAAGGTCTCAAACGGCAGCTGGAGAACAAAGTGTTGGGACACTAGGCTATGTTACTTACCACCAACTCTCCGTGGTTGTTATTTCTAAATATGTAAATAACAGTTTAAAATATATGTATATTTGAATGCATATTTCTTGTTACTAGAATGTAACGCATGCAGGATGAAATATTCCAGTTGGCAATTATCCTAGGGGCATTGCTAAGATCAGAATGTCATAGGGCTTGAAGTCAAAATCCCCTTTACAGAGCTACCGACATTGTACATAGTTCGAGATATAGGTATAATTAGTAACAGGACATGAAAGCTACCCTAAATTTAGGCAAGATTAAACTCTAGAGAAGAATCTAAAACGAGATCAATGTTGTTTTTTTAATGCTTATTAGTATTTACTTTATTTTTTTTAAGAAACGTAACGTGTTAAGTCACGGAACTTAACGTTGCTTTTTGTCTTGTTACCAGAACGAGGTATTGAAATAATTTATTCCGACGAGCCTACAGCCGTCTCCGACGACCTCTAAATCTAATGATTTATTCTCTGATATTCATCAAATCAATGATCAAATTCTTTATTAGGGGAATGTCCCTAGATAAATTTTCCATAAACTTATTAAGCACATCATCCGTATTAATTTTTTTTAAGAGATTACGGCCTTAAAGTATCTTTACCATTCTAAAAATGTGCCGAACCCTAAAACAAACGTCAAAGCAAAAACGAGCCCTTTGATAGACCTAATCGCTTAGCATTCCACTCACAAGTATATGAAGGCAAAAAATCCTAAGTACATAATGACTTTTTTAGCTTCACTCTTTCCGCATAAAGCAGGGTCAGCAGAGGGAACCTAGTGTTAAGACACTTTGTTCACCACTTTCCGCCGTTTCTCTATTGCAATGCCTCTATTGCATGTTGAGTAGCGAAGCTCAACGCCTTTTTACCGGAGTGAAGAAATGGAAATATCACATAATTTATCACCCCTTGTAGAAATCAAACCCACAACCGTCGCGTTTACAATTAGACGCTTGTGGCACTGCACCACGACGATGAGGCCGTCTGACTGAATTACTATAGAATGACTTAGGTATATATAAGGCTTATGTACTAGAAAATTTAGGGTGTTTTAAAATTCAAAAGGGTAGTCTAACTAACCCCTTCGCGAAACGAGGGTGTTTCATTACACCCTACTGTAACAACGTAAGCTCGTCTAAAGTTACTACTCTAGCCCCGGATTAAAATAGCATACCTACAGACAAATCTATTATTTTACTTGGCACTGTCGACGAGAATTATCGTATAGACATATAAGTTGCATGTATATTTATAAAAAAAATACTATTCTGTGTGATTGAATGATTAAAGCATAATAACGTTATTTTATTAATTAGTTAGCAATATAATATATATAGAACAAAAATAATTTCATTTGTAATGTATATCTCAGTAATTTCTGTTTCGATTCGATTTTTTTTGTGTTAGTAATTATAATTATGTTTAAGATGAATTATGTTACATATCGCGAATCATACTTGTTCTAAACCAAATAGACTACGGTTAAAAATATGATTTAACGGGTATTTCGGATACATAAAAATTCGTCATGGGACATACCAAAATATACAGCCTTACTTATTTTTTTAAATCCAAGATAAAATATAGTAAAATATAAAACATATTAAGTTTCAATCTCGTTTACAACAAACAGCTTGGATAAATTATAGAAATATGGGTTAACAAATATCTTATACAAAACAAGCAAAAATGATAATAGTGTTACTTGACATATTTTTTTCGAGTTTAACGTTTGATCTTTAAGTAGTGCTAATTCAGTCTTTACAATTCTATACAGTTTGCATTTTTATAGTATTATTTTGTTCTTTCTATTAATCAATACTAATTACTAACAATTTATTAAACGAATGAATTTGCATTAAGCGAATTTGCATAGAAAAGAAATATAGAATAGAAAATCGCCTAAGTTCTCTCTGCATTTCACGCCAAAACTACAGAACCGATTCTCATGAAATTTAACACATGTATTCTTAGAGATATAACAAAGGATATATATAGGAAACTTTAAAAAAAATAGCCTTTGACTATTCTAGTCTCTAATACATATATAAAAAAACAAAAGAATATTTTTCGCTTTCGCGGGCGAAGCCACGAGCGCATCGTTAGTATAGTAAATAATTTTAATATCAAAATAATATAGCACACAATTAGAGCAGGTAACAATGTCGTTATTAGCTGCAAATGTTAATCACTCAATCCTCGCATCAGATTACGGCCTTACATACTTGATGTGCTGGCAGGGTTATCACATTAAATATTTGTAAAAAAATATGCTTTCTTTTTTATATTCAGATGTAAGAAATTGTTTTTTTCACAACTTTACGTTTCTCTTATAGTTTTAAGTATAGTGATAGAACTTTTCTGTTAAAATTAAATTTTAATTTGAATGTTTTGATTTTAATCTTTTTAATCTTAAGATATCGTCTGATTGTAAGTGCGATGGTTATTGGTTCGATTCGCCCTATTCCAGGAAGAGACTATTTCTTATAATTATTTAAGTTTTACGCTTTAGCAGACAAATCGCGACGTTAAGTCCCACCGCCTCAATAATGCACGAGTGCCTCAATACAAAAGCGTGCACAACAACTACAAAAAAAGTAAAGAATGCAATTGAAAATTGTTATACAATATATTTTTTTACTTGTAAAATTATCCTGTTTCAGACATGATTTATCAATATTGTAAAAGTAATGCAATTTAGGCAATAATTGAGGCCAGTCGTGGCGCAGCGGCACGAGGTGTGACTGCAAAATCGACTGGTTGTGGGTTCGATCCCCACTCGAGGAGATGAAATATTTACTTAAATTTATATTTCCATTTCTTCGCTCTGGTGTCGAGGTTAAGCGCGGCGTTGAGTTCTGCCACTCAACACGCAATGCCTCCAGAATCCGGCAGAAAGTGGGGAACGGAGTGTCTTAACACTAGGTTCTGCCTACCCTGCTGTGTGCGGGATACAGCGTGAAGCTAAAAAAAAAAAAAAAATGCAATTTATACAATACATTCATAAACAGTTATCAATTTCTTAATAATTAAAATAATCAATAATTACCAAACCCCATTCGACTAAAAAAAACTATTAGAATACCAATTCAATAGCTATGAATATAAATAAGAAACACACTTTTCCAAAAATCAAAATTAATCATTTTTTATTAATATTTCTTAATATTATTTTCTCACAACCCTTAGCTCTGACGTTCATCTAATTATTCCTCCGGCATGTTATTACAAATGCTTTATTCACGTACGAAGAATGAAGTTGACAATTATTTCCGCAATAATTAATTTTTATTTAATTATGTCAAAATTTTGAAAAGATATTTGTTAATAATGATTTTAAATTAAAATGGAAATACATACATTATAAAACAAAAATCTGTGTTTAGTTGAACGTGGTAGTATTAGAAAATACCAGTTCGAATTGAATGAAGATTGTTATATATTTACAACTAAAGATACTTAGATGCAACCCACTGCACCTGTTGTCACAGTTAGTCAGTCAAAAGGGCAAAAATTTTCACCTAACACTAGATTTATCACACAAAAACAAGTGAATCTGTAAAGGCAAAATGTCATCATTTTGAGATATAAGCTGATATTAAATACAAAATAAATTTAAATCTTTTTCTTTCTCATCGTAACTGTGACGGATGACCGTGACCCATTTAAATATAAAAAAATAAAACAACAGTTTTCTAAAGAATCTGACGTAAGGCGGCCGATAGTTAATCAACAGGAAGAATTTGCTGCCTAAATATTGGGAAACATCTAGCGTTAATAAAACCAAATACTAATAATAGAACAGGCGGCGTTGAGTTCCGTCACTCAACATGCAATGCCTCCTAAATTCGGCAGAAAGTGGGGAACAGAAATTATTGTCTTTTAACTTTTCTTAACTAGATGGGAATACATGAAAACTAATTTTTCTTTAATCAATAAAAAGATTATCCATCTTATACCCACGGCTATTGTAAGAGTTATTTTAAAAGATAAACCGCTTTATTATAATAATATTTTTTATTTAGCATCACGCTGTATCTCGCACGTAGCAGGGTAACAAAAGGGAACCTAGGAATCTAGAGTTAGACCCACCCATTTTTCGCCGTATTTTTGAGGCATTACGTGTTTGAGTGGCAGAATTTAACAACAGGTTTTGCCTCGTTACCAGAGCGAGGAAATGAAAATATTAAATATTTAATTCCCCGGAGTTGGAATCGAACACACAATCGTCGGGTTTACAGTTACGGCCGCTTATAACGAGACTGTAACCAAATATCCTAGTTTCTCTAATAAACACCATCAAAGCAACATAAATAGTAGTAGTAGGCGCTACCTAAATTATTAGAATAACTAATCCATTATTATGACAGCTGAGTATACAAGATACGCTATCAGGTATACACAGTACAACACATCTTAGGATTATCCTTAATATAATTGTAATGAGATTTTTTATAACCATATTGCTCGGTTTATTATATGAGTGAGAGATAGAGATTACTATGAAAAAAGCAGCTTCACGCGTTTCTCGCAGCAGGGTAGGCAAAAGGAACCTAATGTACAAGGTCTTCGCTCTCTCGTTCTCGACTCATTCTGTCCAATTTGGGAAACATGACGTGCTGCGCTTTGATTTTCGTATGTTAACATCTACCTTAGGTATTAGTTTATGATTTTTTTATATAAGCTTTACGCTGTGATGCGAATATAACAGGGCACAGTGAACCCAGTGATAAGACACTCTGATCCTCAATTTTTGCCAATCTTTAAAGGCATTATATTGTGTCCAGTGTTCCGCCGCAATTTACCTTGATACTAGAGCGAAGAAATGAAAATATTAAAATAAATAAATAATAATTCCTTCCCCGCGTCTGAAGCCCAAGGAATCAAATCCCCACCAATCACGTTTACTTGTGCCCACTTCGCCACGACGACGGCCTCTCCGTTAATGACTTTAACTCGTAACCTAATTTCCAAAATCTATATTTACCACATTCATACAGTTGACCTTTGTCAGCTATAGATAAATTTTGACAGCTGTATTACCTGAAACAAAACAGAATAAGAATAATTAATAAAAAAAACATGATAGACTATATTCAAATAATTTATTTATATAAAAAACACGTATAAAAAAATTAAAAAAAAACACTACTTTTCCCTATTCTTTCCAAAACTTATTATTAAAAAGCCAACGCTTTAAACACACATACATCCATACACACATTAAAAAAAGAAACGTAAAAAATCATTCACATCTAATTTCTATTCTCCATACAACTAAGTTCTTGTTAACTAATTAGCAAATATAATGGACATGCGATGTCACGGTAGGACAATCGAATACTGAATACCCAATATTGCCTTGTAATAAATCAACTCCTTTTCGATACAAAAACACACTACAATATATAGAGACAAAAGTTCTTACAATAGTGTTGACTGTACCTTCTCAGAAGCTGTAATATTTTGTGCCTGCGGTCATTTGCTTAGTAAACAGAGGGTTGCAATGTACTTTACTTAAATTTCCACTTTATTTCAAGGTATTAGAGTCGAAATTTCGGAAAATTGATGAATAGATGTGTTTCTTATGTTGAAAGAATAGGAAATTATCACTATTGTCTAATCTTTGAAACAATTAAGTTGTTCATTTTGTCAACATATTGTCATTTGATGTTAAATAAAATGAATGTATTTGATGAAAAAAAAAACTTTTAAATAAAACATAATATATAACCCACTCGTTTTAAATAAATAATAACATAGCTTTTCGTAATCGTATCAACGAATGTCGATCGTATCAATAGAAGAAATTCCTAAAGCTGTAGGTTCGATACCTATTTCAGACAAAAAACAATTATTTCACCTCTCTCATATATATATATATATTTACAAAAATCTTGTAAAAGTATTACCGAAACCAAGAAAAACCATAAAGGCGCATTCGAATGCCATACGTTCTCATTGTGCGGCTGGAACTGTAATAAAGTACATTTACGTCGCTAAGATCTCCCTCCCCCGTGAATATTATTTAGATTCTTCACATTCGGTCCGTAGAGTCACCATGAGAACAATTTTTGAATAGTATGTTTGTTTGTATACAAAATTATATATGTTTCGCTGAATATTAGTAGAGAAACTCAAAGACGACATAATACAATAGGCAGAGAGGTCCGATTATAAGACACTCCACTCTTTACTTTCCGCCGAATTCTGGAGGCATTGTGCGTTGAGTGTTGGAACTGAACGCCGCGCTTTGCCTCGACACCAGAGCGAATAAATGAAAATATTAATAATATCATTCTGGGAATCAAACCCACAACCATCGTGACTTTAGTCATACGTTTGTACTCCTTTGCACCATAATGTAAAAGTAAAATGCTAATATAATACTTTTTTATAGATCTATTCTATCTCATCGATTGAGCTTGAATCACACCCACCCTACAGCGTTGCGGACACGGATGTGGTTTAGCTTTAACACTATATTTTTCCCCGCTTCCTTCTATTGTATTGCATTAAAAAATGTTTATTACCCACCATACCACCCGTATTATAATGCCGATAGTAGCTTGTGTTTGGTGCAACAATGACGTATTTGTACTTTGTTTTGCCATTGCATATTTTATCATTATTATTTCGTTTATATAGCTGTGTATAATATAAGTTTATGAATATGTTTCTATGTATGTACGTATGCAGATATTTATATACAATTTGGTTTATATTAACTTTTTGTATTGTATAAATATGAATTATTGCACCCTATTTTAATCTCAAAATGCCATTACTTGTTCTGGTACCTATATCGAAACGTTTAACATGATGTAATATAGTCATCGTCAATAAATGCCTATTACTATACTATTTAACAAAAATATTTTTTTCAATTTGTAGCAGTAGTTCCTTAGATTAAGGAATTCAACCAAATAAACCCTTCAGCTTCATAGTATTAGCATTAATACATTATGTTCTGCGTTACGGTTATAATATAGAGCAAATTGGCAATGACATTGTATGACAAATTTCTACAAATTACAATTTTTTCGAGTTAGGCCGCCATCATTTATAGAAAGCGACGTACGCACCATTAAAAAAAAAGTTTAAATATACTCATATATTTTTCACTATAGAAATAATTAAACAACATATAAACTATTAGTACTTACCTACTTTTATTATATTAATAAAACTGCTATCTCGAGCTTCATTTTCATATTAAATGCAATTTTCACAATATTTCTATTCATAAAATGCCACCAACATTGCAGTCATTAAATTGTCGTAAAAAGCGTTTGACCTAAATATCTCTTGTAATCCGTTTGTATGGACTATCTTTTATGACGTTGCTTATTCAAATTGTAATTAAACTAGTTTTCCCGTGCGGTTTCGCCCGCGTGGATAAATTGGAATACTAAGGCCCTGATCCTCCACTCTGAGGTCGATTATGAGATGTCGTCTCCTTTCATAAATTGTTAAAAGACATGACTGACACACGACAAGTCCTAAAGCTGGTAGCTCTGACCCCAAGTTCAGTGGGTTACATGAAAACGATAAACGTTATATTATATAACCTATGTATGGCCTTCGACGATGGACTATCCAAGACAAAAATATTTTTTAAATTCGATTAGAACAGTTTCTAAGATTAGCGCGTTCAACCAAACACATTCTTCAGCTTTATAAAATTAGTAGTTAGGTATAGATAGTGTGGAGTTACAATCTACCTTTATCACATACTTTAAGTTATAGAATTTATAATGCCGGCCGGTCATGGCGCAGGGACCCAAAGTGTGACTTTAAAATCGACTGTTTTTGGGTTTCATCCCCACTCGAGGAAGTGAAATATTTATTTACATTAATATTTTCATCTTCGTTCGAATTCGGCAGAAAGTGGGGAACGGAGTGTCTTAACACTAGCTTCCCTCTGCCTACCCTGCTGTGTGCCTACAGCATGAAGCCAATTTAATTTAATTTTCTAAAGAAAAGTCTTCAACACAAGCTTTTTTATTTCTTAAATATAAAACACGAAATTGATCACACAACAAATATGTCATCCATTTATATTCTAACACCGTGGCATCGCATAATACTCACTCGATTGCAGTTCCGATATCGGGGCCGGTGTAGCGAGAGTGGGGAAATTGCATATATTAGGCTGATATGGAGGCGTAGCATATGTATAGGCCTTTGTAGCTCAGTGCAATATCTAAATGTACTCGCGATGGTTGTAGGTTCGACGATTTATATAATATTTTTAAATGATTTCAGTCTGTCTGTCTGACTGGCTAATCGTGGCGCAAAGTATACCACTTTAAACGCGACAAGGTGGGGGTTCGATTTTCAGTCGAGGAAATGAAATATTTTATTTTTTAATATACTTAATGAAACGATATAAAATTCCGGCATCATTTCTTATAGCAATAAACAATTACGATTTAAAATATTATAAAATTTAGCAACTTGGAACAATAGGTTAATTGTTTTCTATAAAAATACTTCATAAAGCTGAAAAGCAACCAGAGTGTAGAAAACAAATTAACGGTAGTTCCCCGAGTGGGAATCAAACCCACAACCATCACGCTTACTGCCCAATTTTCAATCATTATAATATTTTTGTATAGCGTCAGCATATCTGTCTGTCTGTTATAGAAAAAAAACACACATTTCTAATTTTATCCGATTATAAATTTCAAGACACCGTTAAATCGAAAGGACATTTGGACTAACAAAGTATCTTATTTCAACAAACTTTAAAGTACCTACCTACTGGTTTCTTCAATACTAAAATCCTTTTCAAAATTGAACTTAATATTACAACATTATGGTCTATTTTACAAAAAAAACTTAGCACTAAAGAGATTAAATTTAAAAACGAGGGTTAGAATTTTTTGTTAACAAAAAAAATTGTCTTCGGGATAATAAATTAAAATATTCCTATAGTAATTACAACGGGGCAAGCGGATATGGGCTTTATTTCTTATGGCGTAGAGTCGAGAAGATGTTTATTAATAAGCTTTGTAAGCTTCCTATTACACACTAATCAAGTATCGTGACTCCAGCTACTTTATTTGAAATACAATGCTCTTTGAAATCAAATAAAATAACAATTTAAGTATAATTATCGTAAATATTTTCTTCACTAGTGTTACGCTTTTGTTTTGCTCGTGTATTTTATAAATATAAAGGATATGAATATCCAATGATAGTTAAGATTTAGATATATTTAAATATTGTTTAATTTGAAATAAGTAAATTTTGCTAATTTAGATAATATTTATAACTTTTACCTAAAAATTTTAAATATTTTTGAAGATATTGCAATTGGACGCGACAGTCGCTTCGCTCTGGTGGTAACAAAAAATAGCGCGGCGTTGAGTTCCCCACTCAACGCCACGTATCGAAAATTATTTGGTTCGTTGGCAACGGAGTGTTTTAATATCAGGTTCCCATTGCCTATCCAGCTAGAAGTGGTATTACTATACCGCTACTATACGCTGTTTTTACGCACTAGCGTCAAGCTTCTTTTTATTTCTAAACATAAAAGTGTAAAGTAGATATGTTCGACGTGGAAAGCATAGAAAAATGAGTAATGCTAAAAGGTCAGTCAAACAATATAAGTACGGAAAAATGAATTATTTTTTTGCGTGAGCTCCTAAAGAATATTCCTTACATAAATTCCTTAAAACTTTAAACCTAAAGTAGTCCATACATAAATTCTTATAATAAAATTATATTTCTGTTATAATTCCATTTAATCGCCAACACAAATTAGAGGCGGAATATTTACATTTTCGCGGCAATAGACCGTTGGAAAAAGAAATTCAAATATTATATTAAATTTCCGTTTACATACATCTGATAAGAGAGTTAAAAATATGGACAAAAAGGAAGCGGGTTCATATCGCGATCGATTACTTACGGCCAATTTTCAACTGTTCTACAATGATAACTAATTACAACTAAATACAAAAAGAAAAAAACGAGCAAAAAAAGCTCATTTCTTCATAACCATTTCTATCTAAAGCCAGATAAAAGTCTCGCGGAAACTCATTATATGCAATTTTTCCGAGACAATCGGTTAATCTTAGTTAATTTAAAATGCGAAATCCTGAAGTCGGGCCGTAATGAATGGTCCAAGTTGGAAATTAAGATCTGTAAAGGAAATCTTTTTGTTTAGTTTTAAACACTGTTCTTAACGACTTAGTGTTGCAGCAAGTACTGTGATTTAGTTAATAATTATATTATATAAAATATATATTTTTGTATTTAATTATAATGTGAGGCCAGTCGTGGCGCATGGGCATAAAGTGTGACTGTAAAATCGACTGGTTGTGGGTTCGATCCCCACTCGAGGAAAACAAACATTTATTTACATTTATATTTTCATTTCTTCGCTCTGGTGTCGAGATAAAGTGCGGCGTTGAGTTCCGCCACTCAGCACGCAATGCCTCCAGGACTTGGCGGAAAGTGGGGAACGGAGTGTTTTAACACTTGTTTCCCTCTGCCTAACCCTGCTGTGCGCGGGATACAGCGTGAAGCTATTATAATGTTGTATTTAGTAAAAAAATAGGCTAAACACGTCGTTACGCGCCGGTTGTAGGTTCGATCTCCACTCGGCGAATAGTAAGTGTTTAAATTATTTTTATTTTGCCGCTCAGGTAAAAACGGGCAACGTTTAATTTAACCTTTCACAACTCGATTCAAAATGCCGAAAATTGGGCAGAAAGTGGATGTATTTTCACTTTTCTATAAGGAAAAAAGCGTGACGCTTAATAAAATATTGATAAAATTATGTGAATTTGAGTGTCTTGAAACGAGAGGTAGCCAAAAGAAGGTTCTGATAAAATATTTTTTTATTTGACATAGTCACATAACTAAAATAAAATATACCTACATACTAAATTCTATCGACGCGGCGAAAGTGACATGTAGAGACCGTCGGTTTGGCGCTCCGTTCTTTCTGACTACCACGCGAGGGATAAAGCGTGAAGTTAAGTTAATTTATGTCGATTAGGCATTTATAAACAATATATATGTCAACTTACAATTTGTATTTACTTTAAAAAAAATCAGCTTCACGCTGTATCCCGCACACAGCAGGGTAGGCAGAGGGAATCTAGTGTTAAGACACTCTGTTCCCCACTTTCCGCCGAATTCTGGAAGCATTGCGCGTTGAGTAGTAGAACTCAACGCCACGCTTTGCCTCGACACCAGAGCGAAGAAATGTGTGCCGCTGCACATACAAAACTTTATTTAAATACATACAAAAATTACTTTTATAAAAACTATTATATAATTAGACAACTGCCAGACATAACAAAACGAAACAGAAAATAGTTGCACCACCGTTATCATTAGAAACCAGTGAACCATACATAAACACGTCTACGTAAAAAGCTTATCCGGGAAATCGAACCCGTGCCCGCGACAGAACACCGAGAGCCCTGTGAAGTGCAGTAATATGATAGCGAAGCTTAACAGGTGATGACCAGTTGCTGTGAGAAAAAACTGCTTTTTGGGTTAAAATATGTTAAAATGGCGTAAAAAAATATAGGTGACATGTGCTGAACAAGGTGAGAGTTTTTTTGAGTATTATCTTGTTATTTTACTGTGAAAAAGTAACGGTTATTGTATTTAGAAATTAATAGTTATTGGTTCGAATTCTGTCGAATTTCGTATCAACAATTTGTATGTATATACATACGGCTACGAAACATAAAATTAGATTAATTAACAATGCAATTGTTTTGAGGCCGACGTGGTGCAGGGGCATAAGCGTACGACAGTAAACGCGAAGGTTGTGGATTTGATTTCCACTCGAGAGAATTTATTATTTTCACTTCTTCGCTCTGGTGACGAGAGGCGCGGCGTTGAGTTTCGCCCCTTGACATGTAATGTCTCCAAAATTCATCGGAAATAGGTGAACGGCAATATCTTAATGGGAAGGAAACGTTTCAAGGTTCCCGCTGGCTGTTGTTATATGGGGGATCCAGTATGAAGCTAAAAAAGTAGCTTTGTTATTACACCTACATACATGTAAAAAAGAACGAAGCAAGAGTTGCATGAGTTGCAATAGAGGTAAGAGAAGACCGCGGTTAACTTTCGAGAATATTTACTCTTAGTAATGAAGTTCCACCAGTCAAGGGCATTTGTGAAGAAGTCGTTGGCAGCGATCGAGGCGAAGGGAGTATGCAGTAGCCGTAGGATTTGGGACTCTTTTCCTCGATATAAAGCGAGAAGATAAAAAATAAAAAGTAGCAATATACCTATTACAATAAAATAAAGTATAAATAATAATTATAATATAATAAAAGTTCACATATTCTGCCCTTTCGTAAATACATACATAATAAATTATAATCATCTGTTGAGACGTAACTTTCAGATCCAGTTTTCTTTCTAGGGCAATGTGCACTGACGCGAGTAGTATTTGCATTACCCTTAATTCCATGTTACTATAGCGACATTATACCTATAATGAATTCTTATAACTAGTTTAGTGGTTTTTATTAAATAGAGTAACAGGTTTGATTTTTGCTCGAAAGAAAGTAAAATGTTGCCTTATTGCTTTGATTGCTAAGAATATGAAACGTCTAAAGATACGTATAATATATTAGTAGGTATATTTGTTATAATTATATTTGTTATTAGTTTAGATATGTTAATACAAAAGATATTTAAGCGTAATGGGCATAGAATCGAAACGAAAATTCACTCAATATTTTTCTGTATTCCACTCAAATGCAACATAGTAACTTAATATTTTTAGCCAAAAAATACCATTTTAACTTTTAGGTACTGGAAATCTTTCATTAAATATAAAGATGGTCCTTAAATTATTGCTTCATATTGCCAATAATGATCTTATGAAATCCATATATTTTATTATGAAATAAAACAAGCCTTCTGTTGAAACACTATACTCAAATCTCAATATATAACATAGTGACGTATCACTCTTTTTTTATCAGTGTGTTCCTGATAAACTTTAAAATATATAAAACATGAATGGTTAAGAATAAATATAAAATTTAATATACTTCTCCATATAAAATTCTAATACAAACACAATATACTCAGTCCGGCGGTTCATATCGAACGCCTTTCTAGGACAACGCGCGGTGACATGTGCATCGCTTGCGTTATCTTGAGAAATTACATCGTAAGTTTATTTTAGATATATGTATAAGTTTAAAGGTGTTATTTTATTGTATATTTTGCATTGTAGAGGAAAATTTTATGTTTTTAAGATTATTTATTTTTATATTAAACATTATTTGTTTTATATGGATGTATAATGCATTCGGCTGTCTTCGAAAATTGGATATTGCTAATAAATACACAACTTTCAAAATTACCTGAATAAAAAAAACATATTTTTTCTTTTAAGAATAATGATTCTATAGGATATGCAAAGAAAATAGTTATGAATCACTATATTACATGTATATTCTTATATATTTAAATCCCACTAGCTGATAAGATTCCATCAATATCAAACCAACCTTGTCTTATGTATGTAACTATGTAGGACGTACAAAAGTATACAGTATATATTTACATATATATGTATGTAACTTTAGGATATCAGTATGCATAATATAAGATGCAGTTTTACTTACCCACGAGATCGAAGGCGTGACATGAATCGGAATCAACTATTTTCGTAAATATCGCCACAAAACACCACCATGGCACAGTAGTAACGATTTATACTACAAATCATGTTTTTAAGTTCAATTATCAACAAAGAAAATTAAACAGAAAACAGCCTAAATGGCTATTTTCTGTTTAATAATTGAAAAGTGTAGTTTGTGTGAAGTTGTTAAGTGTGGAGCTAGCTAGTAGTTGGGCTCATCCTGCCATCGAATATACAATATCATTAAAAAAAGAATTTTCAATTTAAAGACTATTTAAAACTGAAACTTTAACATAAAATAAGTAAAGCCACAAACAAACAACAGTAAAATCTAGAAAAATCACATGCAATTTTAAAAGATACTTCCTATACAACAAATGAAATTCCAAAAGGATTGTATAAAATTGTCTAAGTCTGAATAACTCGCTCGCTATTTGATCCGTGTTGGATGGTGAACTGCAAAGTTTAAAGTATTCGAGTGATGCGATTCGTATCCAACGCATGCCAGCGCTTCGGAGCGTGCCTTTCGCACTATCGGATACACTTCTACACAAAATTTCTAGAAATACCGTAGATAGTCTATAGTTCTATACTGTTACGGTATTTTAATATTTTCAATATACATCAGCAATGTACTTGTGTTTGTTCCATTTCTGCTTTGTTTTGTTATTTACAAAAAAAAATTTAATACGCTTTTTTTAATTTCTTAACACTAGGTTGTGTCTGCTTAACCTTCTATACGAGAATAATCTTGCAGCTGGTTTTTAATAAAAACAAAACATTGTCATATTTAATTTTTAATTCGGATTTAAATACAGAAATAACTGAGATCAACAAGAACAACATGACACAAATGCTATTTTAGATTAAATTACATAAATGTGTCCCGATAGCTTTAGAACTTTGCACAAAGTTCCCAACAATAATGTAGGAAGTATTATAATAACAGTAACCAAAGTTGTCGCGTGTGGCAATAAGCTTGTGGGTTATATAAAATGTATTCAAAACATATATGACTTTACACCGTATACGAGAAATTATAAAATCTTTAATATAGTCATTTATTCAGAGATACTCGTAGGGTACCTCGGCCACTTAGAATGTGTCATGCAAAATCTATTTCTATTTGACCTAATATATATATATATATATATATAGATTTTTTTTAACTTCACGCTGTATCCTGCACATAACAAGAGAGGCAGAGGGAACTTGGGAACCAGTGTTAAGACACTCCATTCTTATTAAAATGCTTCTGTTCCTCACTTACCACTACCGCCGAATTCTCGAGGCATTGCGATTTTATACTGCGACTCGTTACCAGAGCGAAGAACGTAATATACACGGTTGATTATATATTATATACAATTTTTTACATATTTCTTCCGAGTTTATTAGTAAATACATACTAAACAACGAAGAAAGAAATGATACCATACCATACTACCACTAAAGACAAAACTGACAAAAACTACCAAATTTGAGGATATCCAAGCAAATATTCTCTATAGTGGGTACAGCATGTGGCCAGTACGGGTATATCACAAAGCATTAAGACGTGTCAACAGAGCAGCTGATCCATTTCGCTTGACCTCCTTCCGTCTATTGTCCTTTCAACTTTTTTGTGCGAAAGATTAATGTGTTTGACAAATATTTCTGTTTATAGAAGAAATTGATTTTTTTTATAGATAATTTTATAATAAATTGGCTAGCCTTCATGGTATGTTAGTAGTAGGTTCCATTTTTCCTATAGTACTTTAGCAAAAAGTGCTTTGCGTGCATCTGTACAAGGTATATATAGACTTAAATGCTATGTACAACAATATTATGTACAAATTAGAAATATTATAATAAAATATAGATTTTTTTAACTTATGTTAAGATCTCTAATCACAAAAGCAAAAAAAGCACTCCTAAAATAAAACAAAAAAAATAATGAAAAAACTGTCTTCAGTATAAAATTTAGATTAAAACGTATAGAATAGGGCGATAAAATCACAATATCTCGAGTTCCATAAATTCGACACAAAACTTTCGCAAGTTTTCTCATTACGCAACCAGTGGGCCGTGAATAGTAATGTGATGATTTTAATAATTCCTCTCTTATATTTTATAGTTTCAATACAGTTTCAAAGTCAAACATGAGTTTGAAGGTTATTATATTTGTTAAAGAAAGTAAAGTGTATTATAAATCTTATTATATTAAAATACTAGTCGTCGCCCGCAATCATGTTTATTTAAAATGGAAAATCCCCGATTTTCTCATTCCGGGAGGAATTCCGAGAAATCGTCTCTTAATACTCCTTTACACTTCCTAACTTACCTATGCCAAATTCCATGATTTTACTTCGGGAGTTTTGTCTGTGTGTGGTTTTTCAGTCTCTTAGTCAGACACGGAAAAGTTTATTAAGAAAAAAATATTGGTGTATTTAAGTATTTTACTGTAACGCGATGGTTGTTGATTACATTCCTAATCGAAGAAACTTCTAAAGCAATCATAAATAATCAATCAACAACATTTCCACTGTGACATAATGACTTCTGATATAACGTAATTTTTCGTATTTGTCTTTCTTATGGAATCGCCATAATCTGTATCTATAATATAAATTGAAATAAAAATGAGAATTCTATACTATTCAATATGTAATACGAAATATTCAGAATACAGATTATTAACATTAATTTCTACGTTCCAACAACAACTTGGTACAGCCTTATTGGTATTCCAGGAACGTATTTTAAAACATAGATTATAAATAGCCACGTATTTTAAACATTTAAATGTTAGCAATCAATTATAGTTTCGAAGTAAAAGTAAACATTTAAGCTCAGTGACTCGACAAATAGTTAAAGATGGATATAAAATTGTAAGAGTCGTTAATGGTTAGGTTATGTCCTCGCTGTATGGTGACACTCTCGTTTATATTTTTAACCGACTTCGAAAAACAATTGATATGTATGTATGAAACATGAATGTTGGCATTGCCTAAGAGTCATATCAAAATTCTGCTTTTTGATTTAAGTGAATTATTTTCCTTCTTAGAGAACAGTCTAAGTTTTATGAAAATCAGTTCAGTAGTCTTTGAGATATGGATATTCACAGGTTTTTAGAAAGGATATGTGCAGTATTGAGTTGATTCAATCTAATTTAATCATATTATTAAAGATGGCATACGTGACAATATGAATAAAAAAAATGTTAGTTCTTCAGATACAACATAATATTATATTGGCTAAAATAAAAAAATAAAAACCATATAATATTAAGACCTCTAGCTCCCTAAACACAAATCATTAACTACCAATTAAAAAAATAATAAAAAAAACTTTACACAATCTCTATGAACATCTCAGCGATAGTGTGGCCATCCATAACAAGTAACAACCAGTTTAGTTGGACCCCCCGTGGACTACGATTGATAGGGAACATTTTCTTAGACTCACAGCTTGATAACTGCATAGCCTGTGCGAGTTGATTTACTTATTAACTTAAATAATACATATATATTATTTTTTGCTTATAGTACGTTTTTAAAAGAGGATAAGAGAAATGCTCTTGATCTTCAAACTCGTTTTTTCGCTCTTCTTCTTCGTTTATTCGCGAAGAAACGAGTGTTTGAAATATTTAATTTCTAGAGTGTTTTTCGAACTCACAACCGTCGCGATTAAAATGGCGCCCTTGTGTACGCCTTAACGTCAATATTAAATGACGATACATGTATATTCCATATTTTTAAGAGGAAATCCACTATTGGCGGATAAGATTTTAATATATATATATATATATATATATATATATATACAGTTGATTTTATTTGATTTATATGTAGAGTTTCGAAAATATTACGTTATTCACGACTTAGCATAGTCGCAAAAAAATTACAAAAAATCGAAAATAACAAATCTGAATAAAAATATTAAAGAAAAAATCAACCTTATCAATTACAAGCGATTTATCTATAGTCATATACATATTAAAGAAGAAAAAAAACCCTAAAGTTTCGGCATAGCTGATAACATTCGTAGGCTATGGTCTCGCCGCTTGATAGGACATTAGTTGAGGCGTACGTTTAAAATAATAAATAGTTAATATAACGCAGTGCATTACAATTAGGCAATAACACTTAATTTTGCCGCGGTGTTACTTTGCGATCGAACAAACTTTACACCTTTACAGATCATTTGTATTTTGTCACAGTATAACTTTACAAGTGTCGGTTGTGGGTTCGATTTTCAGTGTATATATGTATATATGAATAGATTAATTACTCCATTCTGGGATGATGCGATATTAGATTATTTATAAAAGAGTAGCGTTGTGTTTGAGTAACACAGTATTAATAATAAAAATATATTAGGAGAAACCGTGAATTAGAAAATCATATTTAATACTTTGCTGAGATTAGATTATTTATTGAGATGTGATTAGTTCATTTTGACTACAATACCTAATCCTAGGTAATCCTAGGTATCTTAATATTCTATTTACAATCATAATCATGAGGTCGTTGTAGTGCAACGTCCGACTTTAAATGCCATCTGTAGTAGATTTGAGTACGAACTATTGGGAATCAATTATTTAATTTAATTTCTCGCTTTGGTAACAAGATAAAATGTGACGTTGAGTTCCGCCACTCAACTGGAGACTACTTTGGCCCTCTGGTAGTTGAAAGGCGGTCATAGTTCTTAAGACTAGATTCTCTCTGCCTGGCGTACCAGCGTGAAGCATTTTTTTTTAAATGTTAAATTTAAATAATAACTTTTCATTATGAACTTAACAATTTAATTTTATATAATAAACAATTTAAAAAATCACACGAAAGTAAATAGAGTTTTCAAGTTTCAAGTTGTAGGGCGTTTAAGGAAACTTTCAACAAAGCGTTCCGCTACAGATTTCACTGTTTGAAGAATGACTTTACTTAAGTTTTGTTTCAATGGAATTTTATATTGTTAGAGTATCGATTTGTAAATCTTTTGATATAATATTTTATTGAATTTATAGAACGATATTAGAGGAGAAAAGGATATCGTAAAATAAAGTTAGTTTAAGAATAATAATACAAATGGAAAGTGTACACTTATATTTTAAACAATTTTCTTCTGTTCTGTTCTTTGCTTATGGTGTTTCGAACGTGCCAGTTGAGCGCTAACTATTTTGCAAATGTCACGTCGCATTGTATGAAGAATATACATAGAAAGAAGTGCGAAAAGAAAAGAAATAAAATATTTAATAATTAAAAAAAAAACGTAATATACCTATTACATTTAAAATGGTTTAAAATCAGCTTCTTCAAATCACATTAATGGCTCCTAGAGCCTACCAGCAAGACCAAGTAAAATTGCATTATAGTACAATATTTGTAAAGGCAAATATTTTAATGACAGAAGCGACCCGTAACGACACATGCAACTAACAAAGTTACCTTGTTAAGAAATATGAAGCAACGTATTTACCTAACAATTTAATAAAATCACTAATTATACGGTACGCCTAGCATTCACAAAGGGTAAAACCTTGCTTCTTCTGTGTACGTCTTTTTAAACTTCTAAAATAACCTCTATTTCTGTGGGATAGAGTACATAATGCTTTAACAATAATTGAAGTTAGGCCATTACTAATGTGAGTATTGTCAATGAATAAGGTTTGTAAGGGATGTTCAGATGCAACGCGTCACATACATCAAAAAATATTTCGGCCAGTTTATCATTTTACGATTTACATCCTTATTTTGTAATAAATAAGCACTAAATCCCTACTAAACATATACAATCTTAAAGCATTTCAGACGTCAATCCCGCGTGCCTTTAGGATACGTCTCCATTGAACTCAGTTTGGCATATCCGCCCATTTTTTCAAAACACCAGATGTATGAAAGGGCATTGTGAATGCCCAATTATATTGTTAATTTGAAAATATTAAAGCTGAAATATTACACGCCGGTTTTAAATAATAAGCTATTATGGAATATTCGCGAGCGGCGAGATCTCGGACTCGAGGGTCGAGTTACCTACGTTTGTTCGGGAGGTGTAGAAGAATTCAAAATGGTGGCTGCATGAATACAGGGGCTAAGCGCTCTGTACCGAATGACACTTCTGACTGTCAATGGGATCTTTTAATTGGCGATGTTTTTTTTTGTATGGATTTAGTACCAATTGATTAATATTGATAGGACAAGGTTAATATAAGTAAGTAGATTTAACTTTTTAATTTGCTTTATTTTGTTTTTGTTATGAGAGTCTGAATGCGAATACCTTATAAATATTGTATAGATGTCAATTAGCGTTTAACTGATGTGATTTCAGAATGAAAGTTAACCTCTAATTGACGTCTTTGAATATAAGCGGTCATGTCAAAAAAAATCGGAAGATACTCCAAAAAACGCTGAATGTGCTTATAAATTTTGGCAAATAAAGAAATCTGGCAAGAGATGAACGCAGCGGTCCAGCGACTGACTGTAAGTGTGACGGTTGTGGATACGATTCCCATTCGGAGAAATGCCTTATTTTCGTTACCTCACTCTTATAACGAGGTAAAGCGCGACCTTGAGTACTGATACCTACTCAATGTCTCGAAAATTAGGCAGAAAATGGAGAACGAAATGTCTTAACAGTAAGTTATCCCCGCCGTTCTCCAATAATTACAAATAAATAAAATTGAATACTAGTAAAATATTAGTACCTAGGTATAGTTCAAAAATAAATCCTACCAGTATATATTTAGTAATATTTCATTACACTAATAATTATTATAATTCCTTATTTCATAACACAAACGTCCTTTCATGGAAAATTGACATAATAGGATTTTGTTTGTGCTATATTTAATTAAAGCAATAATCTATTGAATATATCTATTATACCTTCATATAAATTAAGTGGAGCTTGTATTAACGTTATTTACAGTACAATCTAAATATTGTATTACAGACCAAGTACGAATATATATATACGTACATAATATATGAGTTAAATATTTTCCCCATTTCATAGGAATTTTGGGGAATCATCTTTTAGTGCTCACTTAAATCCCATAGAGAAACTGAATACTAAATTTCTAAAAGCGTTCAACGCCGCAAAGTTCATTATCTGTCAGGTACTCAGTAACAAAATATATATAATACCCAAATGGATCACAAAACATAACATAGTAATTTTATTATTCTATTTAAATTTTTCGTGTTAGAATTACAATATTTCGTTTTTCTATCACAATTAAATACAAACATAATAGGTATATATATATTTTTAATATTTTCAGGAATTTAAGATTGTTTTTACGGTACTTACCTATGTTTTTTCTACCAGCGCAAATAGTAAAAATAAAACATTTTTCCGCTTTCAAACAGAGTGAACTTACAATTATGTAACTAAATTCTAGTTTCCGTCTATTTAATAAGCCTATGTTGTGTGGCGTAACTTACCGCTGCTTTATGTCTTACAAGAAGAAGGAAATAGCAACATACAGTTTTAATATAGGAAAATATTTCCTCAATCCAAAATCCAAAAATCGCACGTTAAGTTAAGAAATGAAGAATTAACATTAAAAAAAGAAACAAATATAACAAAAAACGAGTGCAGCCACCATAAGTAGCTAGTGCACAAAAATCTATCACGACACGCTCGTGACAAACATTAAATCAGATTCGTGATACTTTACTTATAAAACGGTTTTTGAGTTGATTTTTTACTATATATTTTACTTATACTAATTTATTTATGAATTTTTAGGTACATTTTTTTTTATCTATGGTATATACCATATAACACATTTTATACAAATCAAACATCCAAAGGTTGCCTGGAGGAGAGCGCTTTAACCGACAAGGTCGTCTTGTTGTATTGGTTTTTTTTTAATGTGCAATAAAGTATATTTATTTATTTATACCTATATGAAGTCTACCACAGCGTAGAGATGAAAATAAATTAAATATACATACTCATTGTTACCCTCGGGTGGAGTCGAATCCACAATCGTCGCATTTGGAACCAGATGTTGTCACACTACGCCACTCCAAATATTTTAAAAAAATATTATTTTTCTCATTAGAACCTATTAGAACTAAACTAGTATCATAACGTCTTGTCGTTCATATAAGATACATAATTTACAAACAAAACATTCACAAATAAACGAGATTAAACCGACTGTCATCATTTTAAATCAAATGGCATTTTATGAAACATACATTTAAATTAATTAAAACTGTTGAATGTTTTAAATTATTGGACTGTTATAAAATTGATTTTTATTTAATTACAGGGATTTGATTATAGAGGGACTTTGTGTTTTGAGTGTAGGAACTCAACGCCACGCTTTGACTTATTACCAGAGCGAGAAAATGAGAATTCATTCCCTCAAAAAGGAATATATTCTACGCTTCAAAATTTCCTAAAATGAAGACTATCTTAGTCAAAAGTAAAGTAATTAAAAATCAGCTTCACGCGGTAGGCAGAGGGAACCTAGTGTTAAGACGCCCTGTTCCCCACATTCTGCCGAATTCTAGAGGCATTGCGTGTTGAGTGGCAGAACTCAACGCCGCGCTTAGCCTCGACACCAGAGCGAAGAAATGGAAATATAAATTTAAGTAAATATTTCATCTCTTCGAGTGGGGATCGAACCCACAACCAGTCGGTTTTACAGTCACACTTTGTGGCGCTGCACCACGACTGGCCTGAAAAGTAAAGTGAAATAATATTTTTTGCGTAAGTCGAGAGTGTAACACTATGTTAACCTTCACAAAAAATGCGATCCCGTAAACATTGTCTTTATAAACGGAGAAAATATTAAATTGACCTGTGCGAACTACATTTATTAAAAAAAAAAGTAGTCGAAAGCCTTTTAAATTGGCAAGTTGAAACGATTCGGTATGGTCGTGAGTGTGACATTATGATGTTTTACAACATAACGGAAAAATATTGAACAAAAACGGTTTTATATAAAATTCTATCACACAATTTATTCTTTAATTTCATGAATCTACGGAAGTACTAAGAGAAGACCAATATGTATATATATATAGTATTTTCGTGTGTCCGAGTTGTTGTCACGCAGTATACTATAGAAGCAGGGTAAACAGAGGGAACGTGAGAACCTAGTGTTAAGACACGCCATTCCTATTTAAACATTTTCATTCCTCACTTTCCGTGCACATTTGTGCTCCTGCGCCGTAATGACCAAACAATATTTTGAAAACCATTTTGTCTTGAAAGATCTTATAAGAACATTAATTCTTATTTGAAAATGAAAATTATTGTTTCTGTACTTACAAAATTTTATTTCATTTATAATGGCGGTAAAATTGCGGCAACCCCCAGAAAGGACATAGTGTCAAGTCATTATATTCTCCACTTTCTTAATTTGAAATAAATTAGACCTCACAGTCATCGAGATCGATTCCTTATACATACATCTAAAATATGCCAAGTGGTATATGAAACAATCCGATCTCGACCTTGCATTCATTCTAAAACTAAATCTATACTTAGATGATAAATTTGAAGAGTTTGCTTAGTTAAACGCGCTGACCTCACGAACTAGTGGTTCGAATATATATATTTTTTGTATACAATGATTGATTTTACGACGAAGGCCAGGATACTCGAATGCCATGGCAATATACCTGCTGTTGGAGTTTGCTGCTGTCTGAGTTATCTCGTGCAATAAGAATAAATAAGTAAACACACAACTCTCAAAACACAACAGTTACAGCACGCGAGTGAATCCACAGCTAAAAGCTAGTCACAGCTCAAAAAACAAGAAGATTTAAACTGAGCTAATCTACCCACAAAACGGCTATTTCCCAAACATAATTCACTCTAAGAAAAGTCTGTACCAGACAAGATTTTCCCTAGACCATTCCTAGTTTTTCCACCATTACCGCAATAATGAATTGTCTAGTTTCCACCACTTGTTTTCGAGCTGAAGCGAACGGTTCGGTTTTTTTACATGTAATTAGAACTAAGATCGTTTTAGTGTATCCAAGTTTGTTTTTTCACTGACTGCATCTCCAATAAAAGTTTCTTTGTGTTTTGTTCCTTTCCCACCTTTACGCTGTATCCTGCACTCAGCAGGGTAGGCAGAGGGAACCTAATGTTAAGACACTCAGTTCCCTACTTTCCGCCAATTTCTGGAGGCATTGTGTGTTGAGTGGCGAAACTCAACGCCATGCTTTCCCCTCGACACCAGAGCGAAGAAATGAAAATATAAATGTAAATAAATATTTCATTTCCTAGAGTGGGGATCGAACCCACGATCAGTCGATTTACAGGCACACTTTGTGTCCCTGCGCCACGACTGGCCTCAATTAATAATATATTTAGTATTTATCTATTTTACATCAAATCAAACAATTACTTGTCGTAATGTTTCAGTAAAAGTAACTAAAATCGAATAGTTGACACAGCTTTGAGGGGTTGAAATTCGCTACTTAATATGTTTTGAAAATTAGGCGGAAAACGGGGAACAGAGTGTCTTCTGTATACAATATTATGCAAGAAAAGCGTGAGGCTTTTTTATTGTGGTATATGATGTTAATAAAATAATAGTAACAGATAAAGAATTCTTTATTCTTTTACTTAAAAAAAATATAAAGTTAAATTTTTATTTATATATTTTTAGTAGGTGTATATATATGTAGGTTACAGTGTAAGAAAGATATTTAAGCAAATTAATCGATAATTTATAGAGTGATCATTAGTTTTTCATTCAACAAAGTAAAAAAATATAATATAAAAACATAAAATATATATATATATATCAAAAGTTAAAAATATCACGATAATCTAATAAAGATATTATAAATATATTTAGAAAACGTTTAACCTTTTTGCTTCATTTACCTTTTTAACTACCTTTAGTTAAAAGGTAAATGAAGCAATTCTAGTTCACTCATCTAGCATTACCCTACTGACACTAAACCTAGGTATGGTTTCATCTTATTAGTCTGTTGTATAATATTGTTCATAGAAAACGCATGTTTGTCTTTAACATTTTAATCTATATATAAATCTAGTAAGGTCTTTGATTTTCAAGACCACGGAATTAGTTTCATTTAAAATATATAAAAATCTTTTTCTTCTGATTGACAGATAGAAAATGCAATGACATTACGCAGCGTAAAACGCTGGATTTTTGCATGAAGGTTCTTTCCTGGGTAGTAGCATAGGAGTTATGGATATTTGTAATTATATTTATAATTCAAATTATTATTAGTGATGCACCAGTTCTTTCTACTTACCACAGCCACATATGAGAGCACTAAAAAGAGTGATTAGACAACAATCCCTCTACATTATAAACTCACTAGGAAAGTTAGTTATTACAGTCCTGAAAACTGTTTGACAGTCAATTTCCTGACAAACTGACCTGCCAGTCACTTATACGTTGCGTCCTGATCCCGTCTGTACGCACGTCACACGTCTCGCTATTTACAAGCGGAATAGATATGAGAATAGTTTACGTGTTTTTATTTTTTATAGCTTCACGCTGTATCCCGCACATACACAGTAAAATAGGCAGAAGAAAACCTAAGAACCAAGTGTTCAGACACTCCGTTCCCATTAAGTGGGAGAAAGTGGGAAACGGAGGTTCCGTGTTAGTGGCAGAACCAAACGCCACGCTTTTCTTTTATTTTGGTTTTGATTGGAGGTGTAATAAAGAATGTATATTAATAAATTACCACCAATAAAATTATAAGTTAAAGAGTTTGTTTGAACGCACTATATTCTCAGGAATTACTGCTTCGAATTGCAAAAATACTTTTGTGTCAGATAGTCCTTTTATTGAAGAATGGCATATTGCCGAGTTCTCGGTAAAGATTTTATATTCATGTGCCAGATCATTAACAAAGTATATCCGCGAATATGGATACTAATATGGATATTTAATGTCAAGATTCGCGGATAGGGATACGAAGATGAATCTTTATTCTCCTTCGGATATTCGCGAATACGGATACGAATACACAAGACATCACTAGTTTTATCACGTTACTTGTTTCGATTTAACGATATATAGTTATAGACGGTAAGATTTGACCACGAGAGAGAATCCGCAAATAAAAATTATTCAAAACACAAATATATCTATACAAAATAAAATATTCCCCCGGTCATTTACAAACGCAGTTGCAGCTAGATCTCTGGGCTAAGAGATAATCGCGTGCGGTCGTCCGATAACTACTGCTGCATCGACCGCAAAACGGTTTCCGAACGGAAAGCATTGACTTTGTTGTGTAGATCTGTACATTTCGATAGCGGGCTAAATGAAGAGGTGTTGGAAATAATACAAGTGGATTTACTAATGGTACAGGTTGCTGCGAGGAAATGTGCAGAATGAAGATGTTTGGTAAATTATTTTTAATGAGGCCGTCGTGGCGCAGGAGCACGACTGTAACGTGGAGGTTGTGGGCTCGATCCTGACACGGGGGAATTATAATTTATTAATATTTTTAATTCTACGCTCTGGCACCCAGACAAAAGCCCGGCGAAGAGCGACAACGGAACGTGGGGAAATGAGTGCCTCAACACTAGATTCCATCTGCCTACCCTGTTATATACGGGATACTGCATGAAGCTATTTTTTTTTTGTAAATATTTTCTAATATATAATCTGATTTGACTAACGAAGAATTTGAACTTCAATACCACGCAACAAGTAATCAAGGTGTCAAATAAGTTGTGAAATACAGATAGCACGATTGGTTTTTCATTTTTTACCTAATGTGAAGGAAATACATGAGGATGAAAGAAATTTAGGACAAACGCCAGTAATTGAAATAAACTTTTTTATATTCGAGGCTAGTCGTGGCGCACGAAGTGTGACTGTAAAATTAACTGGTTGTGGGTTCGATCCCCACTCGCGGAGATGAAATATTTACTTAAATTTATATTTCCATTTCTTGGCTCTATTGTCGAGGTTAAGCACAGCGTTGAGTTCTGCCACTCAACACGCAATGCCTCCAGAATTCGGCAGAAAGTGGGGAACAGAGTATCTTAACATTAGGTTCCCTCTGCCTATCCTGCTGTGTGCGGGATACACCGTGAAGCTGATTTATTTATTTTTATTTATATTCGATAATATATATAAGCTAAGCTAAGCGTAGGTCACATTTACACTTCAGTCTATGCAATCATTCTAAATGGTACAAATACATACGTATCTATATATTTTTTCTATTCAAATACAGCACCAAACGGAATTGTAACTATAGGCTATACTATTATAAAAATATTTCCCTTTGAGTCCTGTCTTGTTAAAATAAAAATATTTTTATAACAATTCCAAATCGATGCACTTAACAATCAATCCAATCACAGAATAGAAAGACAGTAAAACTACCCGCAAAATACTTTATGAAAGTTGAAAAGGTTTACAAAAAGAGAATTATTTATAGGTCATATACAGGGACAATTACATTTATTATTCTGTTTGTACAGTTTTAGTTCTAAGCTTTGACAGTCGACAAACGTTAATACTATTTATAATATTTATATTGTTTGAAATTGTCGTTATCGAATGTACTTAATATAGACGTCCGTTTTTTATTGAATCGGCTTCAAAAATTGTGAAAATTAGGTTTCTTAAAACGTGTGCTTTTTTTCTTAAGTGTATGTTTCTTAAGTCGGCAACCCAATATAAAGATGATCTCCACAGATTTAAATGAAGAATATTCTAACTTAGGGAACAGTTCGAGATTCATCAAAATCGGTTCAGTAGTTTTTGAGAAACGGTTATATATATTATTGAAATAACTTGTGTTATTTTTATGTACTTACCAAGCAATAGATATAAAATACATATAAAATTAACACAATTAAAAAAGTGTCATCTAAAAAATAAAGTAAACTAAGAAGAACTCTCTGCCTGTCTTCTTCGGTATTAAATAGCGGAGAAAAAAAACACAAAATTTTTACCTATATGAAATAACCCAAACAAAACCGTATTCTAGTGGCTAGTTACAATAAAATATAACCTGTATCGTAGCAACGTTAAACAAAAGCTTTTATCTCTATATTTATGTTCCATATTGCCGCTACTGGGCTATTTGGCAGCGCTACAATCATAATCCAATCATAGACTCAACCCTGTTTTATATCCCCATCCCCTTCTATTTTATCTCTGAGGACAGATAAATTATTTGGAAAATTTTAAAACTTTTATATGGTATACTAAAATAAGCTGTAAGTTAAACTTTCAAAATCGCTTTATATTCGACTGTATTCAACGTATCTCGATGGTTATGGATACAAATCCTTTATAGGGGAATATAGGGACGCTTTAAGCCTACGATTAGGTCCCCACAAGTCCCAGGCACTGTTATGAGCTCCTCTTCATGCAATGCGATAGTTACCAACACAATGAAGAATAACGGACAACCTACAAAAACCTTCAATAACTTAAAATCAACTATTAGGTATTTGTGGGCATTTATAGTGTCATAAAACAGGCATACTAGTATAAATACTTATAGGTATAAGAGAAATGCAGAATACATCGCTCGTTAAAACCTATAGGATTGACGACATTTATTCGAGTACATCGCTTGAATTCAACAACGGGTGGACTCAGCGAAAACTGCGCAATCAAATGTATTGATGGAAGCTAATCGTGTATATTTGGGTGCGTTTGCTCCAGCATCAAATTCAGGTAATAAATAATGTAAAATATTATAATTTTAATAGTTATGTATATGTCTTAGAAAGTTGCCATGTATAACTGTAGCAGTATGTAGGGAAGTAAATAAAAAAATATTTTTTCGAAATTTCTACATTAATACATTTAACGAATTAAAGTCCACGAGAGCAAAGTTGCAGGTGATGACTAGATAAGTAATATAAAGTTAAATACGAAGAAAAAGACAATCTAAATATATGTACCTTCTTTGTAATTACATATTTTGGCATAATTATACGCCTACGCCTAGCTTAACTTGTAAAAGAAAAATAAACAACTATAGATAAAGACACACCAGGAGGTACGCAGTTAATCAGTATAAAATAATATCAAAATTATCAACGACATTAGAAATTAAAATAAAATTGCTATATAAAATCTATATTACTTTTCTAAATTATGTTGTTGTGTACCTTATGTTTGTGAATCATTTTGGCAATTACTTAAAATAATTTAACAAATTAATCTTTTAATATTATAATAGCTTTGAAATAACTGAGAATTACTAATTTTACAGTCAATTAATGAATTTAAAGTAAATAAATGTGAAATTCAGATTTAAAACAGTGAATTAGACGTACAAAAAAGAATTTACAGTTTAAAAACACAAAAAAGGCGAACAAAATAAATGGTTTTATTGTATGAATTTATACATAAATTAAGAAATATACATACATGTTATTGAGAATATGTAAAACTTTCAACATAGTTGGATTTGAACCAGGGAGACTTGGACACATTCCAAGAGCTGTAGATAATTAAGCCATAGTTCACATCTCGCCAGGACAGAGTCCCTGTACGGCTATTATAACTTTCTTATCACTTAGTACAAGAGGCCAGTCGTGGCGAGTGGTACACACGTGCGACTGTAAGCGTGATAGGTTGTGGATTTGATTCTGATTCGAGGAAATAATAAATTTATCTATTTTATATAATTCGGCAGAAAGTGGGGTAGGTCCCCAGATTTTCTCTGCCTACCCTATTTGGGGGATACAACGTTGTGGATGCCTACACGTTTCAATTGTTTGAACATTTTCCCTGTGGCTAGACGATGCGCGGCGTTGAGATCCACCACTCAACACCCAACATATCCTATTCGAATTAAAAACGAAAAACGGAGAGATACCACTGTCTCTCCACCTAACCATCCACACGGCGGACACGTAAGACCTAATACAAATCAAAACAAGACCTACATCCGTCTGGAACCGAACATAATGTGATTTTCAGCAGAATCTCATTGTAATTTAGTTCCCCGACGCCGCTCCGTTGCGTCGGATTGACTATTGTTTGTGCGCTAATGAGCTTTGGAGCGTGTCGTGTCACATTCACCGACGCTATTTTAGACGGTGGCCACGGGAAATCACCTAATTCTGTTCAGATGAAAGCGAAATATACGAACGGTACGTCGATTTGATTACCGGATGGTGTAGATAGTAAATACTAGTATGTAGAATATACGTATTCGTTATCGACATACTGTTTTATGATATAATATTGAGAACTCATTTATGTTTATTCGTAATATTCTTTAAAATTCATATGAAACTGCCACTGATGTTTTAAGAACGAACGAAAATTTTAAGTAGTAAAATTTTGGTATTTAATTGAATTTAGATTAGATTATACAAATACCAATTGGATAGAGGAAAACAGAGAACTATTTTCTACCTACGAATGTTGGGTCGCTGTCCGACCAATGCCGAAAAACAGAATGATTGTGTTGGTGTAGCTTAATGCACCTTTTTGTTATTCTTTATGTTAAGCAAACTTAAAGTAGTGTAAGACCTAATGGTAACACACTTCATTTTTTGAGTCTGCATAGTAAGTGGCGGAACTCAACCCCGCGCTTCACCTTCTTGCCAGAGATGAAAATAATTCATTCCCCCGACTTGAAACCGTATCTACAATCGTCACAAGAACATTTACACTCAGTAGCTGCGCCATAACGACTTTTTTTTAAATATATTTCTTTACCAAAACCGCAAGAAGAAGATATACCTATAGGTAATCTTGCCCATCTTCCGTTATGCGTAGGGCATTCCTTCCAACCGCATCCAGTGCACGGTGATTGACAATCGCGTTGGAGTCAATTTGACGAGACCGCAGGTTACCATAATACGTAACCCGTCTCTGGATTATATATACAATTAGTGGATATCAACGTCGTAAATAATAAATTTCTATACGTACTGGCCACTGGCTTTACTTTCATATTCATAGGTACATACTTGCTCATCTCTTGACTGTCGAAGATTTTGTGTAATAATTTTTATGATTTTGTCTATTGATAATACTAATATTATTTTCTATTTAGATCCATTTGATTTCATTCGTATTGTACTAGGTGATCATTTATGTTAAATGTTTTAACAATCTTCTATTTATCAATCAAAAATTGCACTAAGTACCAAAATATAAGAGAAAAGTAAATATGAATTATTATATAAAAAATATATCCCATCACATTTAAAAACAGAGCAAAAGCTAATCTCTAATACCGTAAAATATCAAACCACCCCACCACCACTTAATACGATTTAAAGAAATCCCAAATAAATCATACCCAACCAGAACCGGGTGCATTACAAAAATAAACCAAATGCAATATATGAAGTGCAACTAAATGCCCCAAGGTCAACGGCGGACCCTTCCACCACTCGAGGACCCTATACAAACTATGACTGTTTATTTTTCATTACGCAGCTAGATTTGATGATACTATTGTTCGTTAAAACTTGCCAGATGTGCCTGCGATCCAATTATGTAGAGCCTTGTAACCGAACATAGCTTAGTAAATATTTAAATTTAATAATTGTAAACAAGTGAACGTCTGAAACGTCAAAACGACAAAGGTTCCCTTTGATATTTTGTGGAATGGAGATAAGTTTTAGGTTGATTTGGTGTATAATTAATTTGTCGTTGTGCAGAGAACAAAAGTCTTTCGGTATATAGAATATTTTTTGTTTTATTATAACAATACCGAATCACAAACACTCAACAAAGAAATAAATAAATATATCCCCCAAGCGAGAATCGAATCTACGATTGGCAGCACTTAGAGTCAGAAACTGTTTCACTGCGCCACGATGGTTCTACTAAAGACTACGGTTAGTCTTTAAGCACTGTCATAACACTAATTTATCTTATACTAAAACGTTTAATATTATTAAATATTTTAATTTAATTACTTTATTTTTTTATTTTAGCTTCACGCTGTAGCCCTAGCGAGTTAGTGAGAGAGAAGGAAGCGTCAAACACTACGGAAAATATTTTTTGCTAGCTTACATATGCAGGCATGCTATGCAGTCTAATTAAAAAAAACAATTACCCATGTCCAAGTCACAAAATAGTTTACCTGCAACAGAAATGCAATGTTAAGTATAATAAAAATTGCTTCGAATTAACAAAAAAATAAAAATTATAAAAAAATAAGGTTACTACGTACATATAAAAATAATGATGTAATAAAACTATACAATGCGACAAAAAAAATATCGATACCATACAAAATCCGATAATTTCCAGTGGCCGATTTACTAAAGAAATAATCGATTATGTTAATAACTTTTGGGCCATCACTACTAATACCCTAACCTACTATCCTATTATACTAGCGTATTACAAAAAGCTATTATTATTTAAATATACGGTATATATTATCTGTATAGCTTATATAAAATATAAAAACATTATAATTCCGCGTCGAAAGGTAAACAAAAATCCAAACAATAAAGTTAATTTAGTTAAAAGAGTAAAAGAGTAAATATAATTTAATCTAAGATATATTCAATTAATTTAATTGTAGTGATACACTTAATGCTTCAATTACCTTATATTTTCATGGATTAACAGAACCGCGCCTCCTGGAATCCGACTAGGAGGCGCGGGTTCGAGTCCCAGTACGTTCAATTTTTTATACGTTTTCTAAATAAAAGTAATAAATTTATATATGTTTGAGATACCTATGGGTAACTAACTATGCATTCCTGGATAAATATAATATAAGTTACCTCACTTAAAGCTAACAATTTGAAGATGACTTAATTTTTTATAATGTTTTGTATCGAGAAATCCTAATTGCATATTATAACGAAAAGTGGAGAACAGGTAAATCATTACTAGGTTGTCTTTAGAATTAAGGATAAATAAATATAAATTCACAATGAGCGCCCTCCTTCGTTTTTAAAATGGGTTCAAATAAAAACATATCTTTTTCATTTTGATTTTTATTAAATTTTAAATTAATAAATTAGAAAAAAAACATTGCTAGTGTAATAATAGTGCAAACTATCGCCCCCGGCCTCAGAACCCATATTATTATACGAGTGAGAGGGCGCGATCAAATTTCGCAATGGGTGCGTTATTCACTAAATTATATAATCAATTATTTAATAATAGCGGCCATTTGGGTAATCGTATAAAGAATATATGTTGAAAACGCAGTAATCTATGTCTAATTTTATATAATGGTTGTTGGTTTAAATCAAAATCAGTGGAACATGTTCATACTTAATTATACGTAAAATAATTATATCGTGGTCACTAGCCATTCATCATCATCATCACCGCAACAGCGTCTTAACGTAAAGGCGACGGTTGTGAGTTTGATTCCTACTTGGAGAAATTAATTATTTTCAAACACAAAATAGGGGTAGTGCGTGGTGAATGGAGTGTCTTAGCAATACCTATAACGTAAAAAACAATACAAAATAAGTAATCGCACTTAGCAGGTTAGGCATAGGAAACCCGGGAACCTATTGTTAAGACATTCTGTTCCCATTAAGACTATTCCGTTCCCCGCTTTCCGCTCAATTCTGTAGGCTTTTCCTCGTTACCAGGGCTAAAAAATTAAAACATGCCCCTGAGCCATGACTGGCGTTAAGTATAATAATTCTAAACTGTTGTAATTGCGTATGTATAAGTGATATAACACATAACTATAGTAGCTATATATATAGAAATCAATCAGACACCATACACACGCATACATACATCCATCCATACAAAAACCTACCAACATCAGCTCCAGGGCCACATTACACTGTCAACTAAAGCAATTTTAAGAACAGCCAAGTCTTTAGCGAAACAGATTGTGATTGTTTACGTAAACTTCATATGTAATGGTGACCCTAATGACAGTCAGTTTGTCTGTCACTTAGTGACGCCTTGATGAATGCTCTTTGTGTTTTAAATGTGTTTTCTTTTTAATATCCTTTTATGCGTAGACTTTACATGACTTTCAAGGTGGATTGTAAAGACTTGGTTGTCTGTAGGCATTTTACATTCGTTAAGTACAACTCGAAATAAATGTATGTGATACTAGTAGAGACCACTCGATGAAATAAAATATTTAATATTTTCATTGAATTGTAGGGAACGGAGTGTTTTGACACTAGGTTCCGCCTACCCTGCTGTATGCGAATAGTAGTTTTTAAAGAAAATATTCCAATCAAATATATAAGGAAAATATTTGATTTGAATATTTTCTTTAAAAACTATCACCTCTGAGAGTCAATGTAGTAATGATTCAAAGACACACACCGACCAGCATCGTCACACCCAACAGCATCTCACTTCATCCTTCTATAAAAAAAGCTGTATATATAAAACTGCTAGATACTTTAATTAAAAAAAATAGCTACAGAATGTTTTATCAAAAATATAAAACTAAATATGTTTCTGTTGCTATAAACGGAACAATCATACGACACGGTATAACGACGTCTCACGTCATAACTGAGGAAAAAATAACAAAATCCTTAAGACTTCCAACCAATAACTGCTTGAATAGGACCCACGTGGGTCCCTACACGACTAGCTATGTTGCTGGAAGGGGCAAAAATTAAAATTTATGTAAAATTCAATAATTTTAATAGAATTTCAGAGAATTTGGCCTGTGTCGTCTATGCCGGCATATCCAGATTCGATTCCCTAAACTATTTAAAAAATTTAAACGTCGAGGAATTGAAAATATTAAATATTAATTTCCTCGACTGGGAATCGAACCGACACTCTGTCGCGTTTGCAGTCACACGCTTGTGCGGTGTAAATCTCTGCCACGATTGGCCTCTAATATTATCTTTTAGAAGATAACAACAGACGGAATCAGGTGGCGAACGGAGCGTCTTAACACCAGGTTCCCTCTGCCCATCCTGCTGTGTGTGGTACAGGATGAAGCTATTTTATTTTCCTATTTTAACACAACAATATAAAATCTAGCAATAAAGCAATCATATTTAAAAAAGTACCCGTACGAAAATCTTATTTAATATAAGATTTTCTTCCACAAGTATTAAAAAAACTATTTATCTAAATAATATTTTATATTATAAAATCTACATTAGAGAAAAAAAAATCACCACCCCATCCATTGCTATCCTATCTTTGTATCCCAGAGGATCGCGTAAAGTTTTGATAGCAGATGCTCCAATATTTGAGCGGCTGGCACACTTTTATTTAGTTTTCATTTTCCGCGCCGGAACACAACGCTATACTGATAACGCTTTTTTTATATGAAACTTCTTTTTATACCGACATTATAACGGACGGGGGAAATGTATTCAACTGGCAATTGCCATTGTAGACGAGGTCATAGGTTCGACGATTTTATTGGTGAGGACAAAGCTTATGTTTAAAACAGAAAATATTTAAAAAGTCAATGTTTATTGTCTGATAGTATTCACGACAATGTAAAGAACAGAGTGTCTTAACACTGTGTAATACTAGCCCACTATAAAGAAATAACTAGATGCATAAATATAAATAAATTATTAGTTTAATAAACAAAAAATACACTTGTACATATGGTTTCAAAAACTAGCATCCCAGTGTTTCGTCTCCCACAATCGTGCTTCATCATCAGAACAGCTCGAAGATATTATATCATATTATTTTATTGTCACTCAATAAATTGTCTCAAGAAAGTCATTACGACGGTTGTGGATTCGACTCTCACTGGAGGGAGTAAATTATTTTTATTCGTCGTTAACAAGACAATTGAGTTCTGCCCACCAACATGCAAAACTTCCAGAGTTCGGTGGAAAGTGAAGAACGAAAGTGTCTTAACGAGAATGGAGGGTTGAGTGGAGTTTAACACTAGGTTACCAGGTTCCCTCTGCCGGTTCTAAAGGGAAGCTAAAAAAAAACACGCAACATCACGGAAATTTGGCAGTGCATAGATAACGGAGAGTCTTTACTTAAATAGTAAATCTTAACTAGGTTCTCTCACCTATTCTGCTGTTTTTCTTAACATTCTTAGTATTCATGATAAAAATGTTAATCAACCTTTTTACTAAACCATCAGTTTATGCATACATATTTAGTATTTAAAATCAATACATTCCCCTTTAAAACGTTTATTATACGGCAAAGGAAACCGCAACTAAACCAATATATTTAAACTTATCAAACATAATTTATTACAAATATTTATTACCATTTTCAAATTTGTTCTAAATCAAATGTAAACAATAAAAACCACATAATAATTTAAACACAAAATTAATAGTTTTCTAAAATTTATAGTAACCATTAAAGTTCGTCCACCGTGACCACACGACAGCTGTTAAACAAACAAAATGTCAAATTTAACTACAGATAGGCCGACTACTATGGGCTGGTAGTTTTTACTAAAGCTTTTTTTTCTATAGCTACTTGCGTGATAGTATAAGAAATGATAAATATTTTACTAAATTACGATAACGTCAAATAGACACGATACACTGGATAACTCTAAGGATTCTCGCTAGTTTCATGTTAAGAATTAAGTAAATTATTACGAGGTTTTTTCTACCTCATGAAATGTAAAAAATGTATTGTAAAATATTTCTGACTTTCAACACATATAAATCGTATACATATATACATACATAAATCTATAATGTATTATTCACCAATAAGCTTTCTAACTAACGAAAATTCGTCTCACCACATCACCTGTCGCGGCGTTTATATAAAAAAACCTAAAATAACTATTATCTATAAAAACTACACTCGCTACCGTATAACGAGAAAAACTATGAGTATTGACCGTTAACCGTTTTGATACGGTTTGCGTGTTAATAATGATCAGTAACCGTCGTTATGTAACAACGGTTTTATCTAAGCAGTGGTTCAATGTAATAATATATATTTAGATTAGGTATTTTGTATTTTGTTTTTTTGCGCTTACAGTTACACTTTGTGCCCCTACGCCACGACTGGCCTCAATTTTTTATGAACTATAAAATATAATCTCTAATTCTAAATCTAAATTAATTTATAAGGCTGTATAAGTGTTAAAATCTTAAATATTTTTTCTTTTTTACATTTTATGAGGTAAAAATAACCTCAAACCTTAAGTTGTTGGTTCTGTTCCCTCTCAAGAGAATGAATTATTTAATATTTTTATTGCCTCGCTCTAACAAGGGAAAGCGGGGCTCAATGCTTCCAGAATTCGGCGGAAAGTGGAGAGTGGCGTGTGCTCCCCCTGCCTATCCTGCTACATGCTGGATAGAACGTGAAGCTAAAAAAAATTACTTCGTAACTTAACTTAACTTAACTTAACTTAGCTTCACGCTTTATCCCTTGCGGGGTAGTCAGAGAGAACGGAGCGCCAAACGCTACGGTCTCTGCATACCTCTTTCGCCTCGTCCACTGTCATCAACCTCTTCATACATGCCCTTCGGGGGGTCCTCATGCTTTTTACGTGACCTTCCTCCAGTATCTTTGATACTGTGTTTTCGAAGGTCAACCGAGGTCTCCCCCTACCTCTCTTACCGCTCACTTTTCCATCATAAATCTTTTTTGCCATTCTTTCATCACTCATTCGTTCGACGTGCCCAAACCAGCTGAGCACGTTCTTCTTCATTCT
>JAATLQ010033733.1:5283-19129 GCA_013421005.1 Heliconius erato x Heliconius himera | reverse complement strand
GATTTGTATACAATTTGTAATGTACTGAGTGTTCGACAATTGTTTATCTTGCAAGCTATTTTACGGAAACACAAAAAAATATTTTACAACCCGGATAGTGTAACTTTGAAACGCAGAGACGATAAAGTCTGTCAAATTGAACATCGCCGTTTAGCCTCTTCAAATAAACAATACTATTATTTATGCCCATCGCTATATAATAAAGTTAATGAAAAAATTAGAATCCATCGCCTAACCCTACGAAGGTGTAAAATTGAATTAAAAAATTGGCTTTTAACATTAAATTATGATGACACAGAAAATCTTATCCGTATCCTAGCTATATGAGACTTAAATTACAAAACAAAAACCATATGAGACTTAAATTATCCACACACACGCACACACTCACGCACACACAAACACACACACCCACAAACACCTACGCATATTTTTATTTTACGTTACTTTATAATTATTATTATTATTTTTTTTTCTATTTTATTGTAATTTTGCTTTGTTTTCATATATATATATTTCAAACAGTTAGTAATTTATTTTTTGATATTAAGCAACGCTTGTGAGGTGGGCGTTAATAGCCGCGACACAGTGTTTCACTAATGCGGTTATTATCGTACAAATTGTTTCTTGTATAACTTTGCTAATATGTTTTAAAATAAATAAATAAATAAATAAATAAACAACAATATATTATTAACCACATGTCCGATACAGGTATCGATATTAGAAAGACAAAAATAAAATTTTATTTTTAAAGTCAATGAGACAATAACTAGAAAAGATGCTACAGATTTCAATCGCGTATAATTCAATGGAATAGAAATAAATAGAGAACTCGCTGCGAGATTCTTTTGTGTTTTATATTGCAATAATATTATTTCTAACACGGAAATTATTTTTTTAGCGTTATGCTGTACCCTATTGTTACTATTGTTCCTTATACCTACCCTCCTGTGTGTGGACATAGGAGAATAGGCAGCAATTAGTGTTAAGACACTCCGTTCCCCATTTTTCACCGAATTCTGGAGGAATTGCGTTTTGAGTGGCTGAACTTAACACCCGGTTGTCTCGACACCAGAACGTAGAAATTAAGATATTAAACATTTCATTTCTACGAATGGGGATCGAACCCACACACACAGTGTAGTCACAGTGCGCCATGACTGGCTTCTATGGTTATGGTCTATGGTCTATCATAATTGGTCTATCATAATTTAATATAATGTACCTTTGTAGTACATATTTATTATTTATAGATTTTAACCCAATTCCAAATGACTTTTGCAAATGCGAAATAATGATATCGAGGTTGAGTATATTTATTGAACCGACAGTGAAGTACTATCGTCAACATAGAAATAATGTATGAATGTGACACAATTAAAGCCAGGTCAATTTGTTTAAAACTCGTTATACCCACAGTAATTTGATTAACCTGAAACTGAAATGTATTATGTTACATGAATGACTAATACATTATTTGCTACGTTCGGCTAGATCAGGACCACTTTGTAGGTATATTAGAAATAAAAAAAAAGTAAAAAAAAGAACTGACATTTTGTATGATGGGGTGTGTTAATTTTTAAGTATCTATTAAAGTTTTACTGAGGAAACAACTTAATGATATGCAGACTTTGCTCAAACATCAAAATTTTAAATCATTTGCGGACCAAATTTTAGCTACTGCGGACTACTACTGGTCCACGGCTAGATCAAGAATCAAAATACGTATTTTGAGGGTAAAAATATAAATAACTATATTATTATTTTTTTCCTTCTTTTTTTCCCATCTTCACGCTGTATCACGGACACAGCAGGATAGGCAGAGGGAATCTAGTGTTGAGACACATCGTTCCCCACTTTCTGCCAAATTCTGGAGGCATTGCGTGTTGACACCAGAGCGAAGAAATGGAAATATAAATATAAGTAAATATTTCATCTTCTCGAGAGGGGATCGAACCCGAACCAGTCGGTATTAGAGTAACATTTTGGGCCCCGCGCCACGACTGGCCTCTAACTATATTATGACACGATATTTTTCCTCGTGACCATAAGTTTTACAGTTCACGATGTCTTGAATATCTTTAATCATTCATACAAAATCAAAATGTATAATTATTATTAAAAAAAAAAAACAAAAAAGAAAAACAAACGAACAGAAAAAATAAAATCGAAAGTTTCGAATTTTTAGTCAAGAGTAATACCGAAAAATTAGATAACTAAAATCATTTTATGGGTGCCTAGTGTATACTTAGTGATCTTGTTTCAAATTAACAAGTAAAGTACTATTAGTAGTAGTAGTATCAACAATATACGAAACTAACAAGCAACACAGTTGTTGGCCTGTGTACGTTTGTTGTGCAAGCATGCACGGAAATCTACCGTGCAAATCAATCAGACTACATCAACAAAGATGCACACTATTACACAGTGAAATTTTAAGATACTAGAAGATACTAAGTTATATATTCGCAAGAATATATATTTTTTTAATAATAGTTAATAAGTTTTATTCGTTCGTGGCGCAAAGTGTGACTGTAAAACCGAGTGGTTGTGGGTTCGAATCCCACTCGAAGAGATGAAATATTTATTTAATTATAATATTTCCATTT
Organism: Heliconius erato x Heliconius himera; assembly: GCA_013421005.1. Lineage (NCBI taxonomy): Eukaryota > Metazoa > Arthropoda > Insecta > Lepidoptera > Nymphalidae > Heliconius > Heliconius erato x Heliconius himera. Next base: position 16,517 of record JAATLQ010033733.1, on the reverse strand, counting down.
CTTAGCTCTGGTGTCGACAACAAGCGTGTCGTTGAGTTCTGCCACTCAACACGCAATGTCTCCAGAATTCGGCAGAAAGTGGGGAACGGAGTGTCTTAACACTAGGTTTCCTCTGCCTACCCTACTGTGTGCGGGATACAACGTGAAGCTGATTTATTTTTTTATTTTATAATGAAAAAATATAAGTAGATAATAAATGATATATTTTAAAAAATCATCAGAAATCAGTTTAAAGAGCAAAAGAAGAACCCAAATCACATCACATGAAACAAAGCCTAGTCGCAGTTAATTCAGAAAATCTGGATTCAGGTCACACGTGGGATAAAGTATTTATTGGCAGCGGTGCCTACGGACGCTCGAGTCGGATGTGGGAATAACCTGATACCCCCCGAGACCCTGCATCTACTTTCCAACGTCTAATCAATTTAACTACGGGGTGATGCGAGTTATTACGATCTATTTTATAAATAAATTTGGATCGAATCGAAACATCGAATTGTAAAAAAATCGAATTTGTTTAATCTTACTGAGACAGTGGTCAGAGCGCCTGGTCGGTTTCCAGGAGGCGCGGGTTCGAGTCCCGCTGCGTTCAAATTTTTATACGTTTTCTAAATAAGTATTTTTCTTTCCTAAGTGTGGATTAACACTTTAAAAATGTTAAAAATTTAATCTCATTTATTATTTAATAACAATTATTTGTTCTTAGACGGCATTGTGGGATAATAATTATATAAATAGTCATACAATAGATCATATCTAATATATGGATAGTTAGATCAAATAGTAACCGATAAGAAGAGCAAAACATCAAGTTAATATTTAAATAAATATGACGCTATGAATCACCTTGTTGTTTAAAAATTACACAAAGAATTCCATTAAGTATGGATTTCATTCTACTCAGTTTGGCTGAAACCAGACGAGATACTCCCACATATGTAAACAAAAGTCGATCCCCTCGATTGGGAGGACTAGTAAATACAGGCCTCTCATCCCACGCAACGTGCAGCGTAATCCAATGACGCTAGCAGACAGCTTTGTACATTATTTTTAGAAACAATTTACTGTCATAGAACACCCACCGTCCCACACCATAAAGTTCTCAATTATAGAATTTTATTAAAACGGCATTCTTACGACTGCAATATTGGTTTTAGAAGTAAAGTTATTTATAAACGGAAATCAGTTGGTATATATATAAATAGAATTTTTGAAACCTTGCACGTTATCAAAGTTTAAATCTATTAAATATTTAACTTACTTTCATCTGATTGCGGCGCTGATAGGATGGCACTGTGCTTCTTCTTTACTTCTTCGACGTTCGCCTGTATCTTGTCTATCATTTCTCGTATCTCTTCCACCTAAAAGCATTTAATTTATATTAATTTTTAACTAACTATATTATTTTTTAACTATTATTATTAAATCCAAAATTATAATGTGTTGGCATACGAAAAAATATCTTGTTTTACTATATTTATGTACCTTATTATAAAAGTTTCGACATATTTCATTCATTACTAATATTATTTTAATCACTTATTTAAATAACTTATAACATACAAGTTATATTACATTAATTAAGTTTTTAAGTCTTATCAACAACAATTACTTTGGTGATACCGCATCTTAACACTAATAAAATCAAATCAGCTTCACGCTGTATCCCGCGCACAGCAGGGTAGGCAGAGGGAACCCAATGTAAGACACTCTGGTTCCCACTTTCTGCCGAGTTATGGAGGCATTGCGTGTTGAGTGGCGGAACTCAACGCCATGCTTTGGGGATCGAACCCACACCACAACCAGTCGGTTTTACGTCACGTGCGACTGGCCTCATCGTAACATGTGTGTAAAATTAATATCTATAATACTTCTCATTTTGGATACCAAAATTATCCCATGAAAATATTTCTGCAAAATCTCGTATTTCTTTATTCAATCTCGAAAATCGCATATGTATATATATATATATGTATTGACAAGATCAGGCAAACAATGGCTGAAGTAAATTGCCAACCCCATTTGCCTATTGTGCTACGAGTACAATATGCACGTGACTAGAATTATTCGTTTCCAAACAGGAAGGAAATTAGCTGAATTGTGGTTGAAAGCAACAACCGATAGGAGGGCTGCTTGGACTATCTAGACATTAATTCGGTTAAGGGAACCGTTGGCTACTTGCCAACCGCAAAGTAAACGGCTACATCGTGGGAAGGAAGATGGCATCGTGACGTAAAATACATCTCGCTTAAGTTTTCATGTGAATATTTAAAAATTACGACATTCCAGTCGTAGGTACCTATAGTAATCTGTTTATATGGCTATAGAAATCTGTTTTAGGTTTGATTATTCTTAATGATTTATATGTTTATACAAACTACAAGTATATGCCATTTATTTTTAAGGCAAAACTTTGTTTTATCTGATCTGTATATGGTCTGAAATATTTTAATATAAAGTGTTTATAAATCAGTTTTCCCTAAATGTTTGATAAAAATACTTTACATGATTCTAAGAAATCAAAAGTCACGTCTTTTCTATTTAATCATTTTTAATTGTTTCGCGCACTTATTGCCTAATCAATTAAATTAGATAAAAATAATAAAACATGTACTTTAGAATTGTAAATATATGTATACTCGTATGTAGGTATATAAAAAAACCTTGATTAATATTATATATTAGCAAATTATTATTTACATTCTAATTCAGATTCTATATTTTGATATAAATCTTTTCGTGACGTCTATAATGGTAGCATTTGACTTCTCAGAATACCTCTGCTTGTGTAATCGGACAAAATAGCTTGAAGTTCAGGGCCAGGACCCGGTCGATACGAGGAGTGAGGTTCGTGGGCTGCTGGTAACTCGTGAGTCACAAATTAATGAGATTATAGAGATAACTTATCGCCCGCCTGCGCCTCATACGCAGTATGATAACGCAGACCAAACGATCATACAGAATACTTTTTTAAAGGTTAAGCTGTATTCCGCAACACAGCAGGCAGAGGAAATCTAGTGTTGAAACACTAAGTGTAACAGTTTCTGCTGAATTCTGGAGGCGTATTGAATGGCGGAACTTAACGCCGCTTTACCAGAGCGTCGGAATGAATTCTCGAGTGGGAATCGAACTCATAATCTGTCACTTTCATACTTGCACGCTTGTGCACGTACACCACGACCGGAATGGGAATATTTTACAATTTGTAACATTTAATACTAAAATCTCTTAAATCCTGATCATCAATTAAGTAAAATTGCTGAAGAAGAACTAAATACTCCAGACATTATTAATGTCCTTCTAGCATCATAAATATTTTTTAACATCCAATAACGTGTGTAACTTCATGGCTGGGTCACGTCGCCGGCGTCTGGACGGCGTCGTTCTACATACGAGTACATATATACATATATTCGTTGGCGTCCCATTGTCGTGTCGTTGGTCGTTGTCGTGTCGAGCAGCTTCAAAAGTTAATACGGCCTTACTGTGTTATTGTTGAATCTTACATACATACATACATACATACGCGCAATATGCAAATGTATGTTGCTTGAATATTTCACTACAATAGGAGGCGTATTATGGAAATGACATGTTTAAGTTATTTATTTTCAAAGTTTTATCTAAAGCTTGAATTTTTTTTTCAGTTTCACTCTGTATCGCATATAGCAGGGTAGGCAGAGCGAACCTAGTGTTAAGACACTCCCGTTCCCTTTTTCTGCTGGACCCACCACCAACACGTGTACATTGACACGCCTGTGCCACTGCGCCACAACGGCCTCTTTTTATTCTATGACTCTACATAAATAATTGAAGTAAATGTGCCAGATAGTTTAGACAATTTACTTAGAACCTAAACTAAAACGGAAAAAAAACATTTCGTTAAAAATATTTTACGATGATACGATGCGTCAACAGATCCCTATACATTTATTGGCCGACCCCTGAACCAGCATTGTGGATTTATTAAAGTAAACCAATAGTTCGTGACGCGGGAAAATTGGTTTCCTGATTTACGAGGAGGCATATTGTGTTACGTAGTCACGCAGGATGTAAGATTTTTAGTAATTTACTATTATGTTTTTAATTAAAATTTCTGATGCAACGATATCAAGTTATATTTATATTTGTTAAATTTAGTAACATTTTTTAGTACATACCGCTCTGTATCCCGCTCACAGAAGTGGAAGTGGGAACTAAGTGTTAAAACACTCTGTTCCCCATTTTCCGCCGAATTATAGAGGCATTGCGTATTGAGTGGCGGAACTCAACGCCGCGCTTAGCCTCGACACCAGAGCGAGGAAATCAACATATTAAATATTAAATTTCCTCTAGTGAAAACCGAACCCAGAACCAGTCGCGTTTACAGTAACACTTTGTGCCCCTGCGCCATAACTGGCCTCAACTACCAAATTACTATATAGTAAATAATGAAATAATAATTATTGTCCTTACTTCATACGAACGTCATCGTCACAACTAATTCACAAAATTAATAGCATTAAAAAATATTTATATAACTAATATAATATTTTAAAAAATCCATACAAAAACTACTCGCAACCAGTGAATAAACATTTTTTAAGTGCACCATCCGGTGAAAATATTTTCCAGGGTAAATTTTACAACCACTCAGTGCGCATCGATTTACCTGGTTATTCCTATCATCATTATTGAATTAATAGAGCTAAAAGGTTTATTACGCTGTGAGTAATAATATTTATCTATTACTTTAAAAAATATTATTCATTTATATTTTTTTTTCGCAACAACTGACTAATTCAACATTTTGACAACTGCTCCAAATACCGCGATAACACCGAGATGTTGTACAGCAACATTTTTTACATTTTTTAATATAGCTTCACGTTGTATCTAGCAAATAGCTAGACAGAGGAATCCTAATTTTAAGGCACTGCGGTCCCTTAAGTTAAGACATTTTCGTTCCCCACTTTAAGCCGAATTCTCTGGTCATTGCGTGGTGGTTTACCTAACAAAATAAAGTTTTCCTTGAACACTTATACTGTTCAGAGTAGCAGCTTTGATTATTTTCTACTCTATGTTTTGTCATTTCTGGGGCTTTCCATTTTTTCTGAACCATGAACCTAGCTAATGGTTATATTCTTTACTTTACTATGGATAATTATAAGGGTAATGGGTGCCCTTTTCGTCGAAAAACATTGTGTGGGAATAAACCGTTTGTAAAGAAATTCCTACCTAAATAACCTGCTATAGCCCTTGTTATGACGTCATTTTAATAAATTAAAATTATACAGGATCAATACAATTCAACTCAACAACATACAATAATTTACAATATATGAGTTCTTTTTTTTCTAGTTTCACGCTATATCCCGCATATAGCCAGCGGAAGCCAAATAAGACATTCGCTCCCAATTTTTGGGAATAAAAAAATTGTATTAGGCTTTTATAGAGTAGTTAAAACTGTGGTTTCATTAAAAGTGGTGCTGACACTTCCACTCTGTATATTATATTACGCTTTTATAGAGTAGTTACACACTTTGTATATAGTTTTGGAGCCAGGATGTAAAGATAAGCCCGGCAGGAATTAGATTTTCCATAAAAAAAAATATTTTCAACATAAATGTTACTCTTCATATCACATAAGATTATCGTAGCTAATCAAATTGCCTGTTCTTCATGTTAATTAGTCTTCGTAACATGTATGTAATAGTTTGCAAATACAAACAACATTGTGCTCGACATTCTCGTATGTTATCGTTACGTTGGGAAACGAAACTACGGTTGTTATTATATTTTGGGGTAGCTGTTTTAGTACTCGAGACTACTTCTAGGGAGGCTTTTAACTTTGTATACTTTGGTATCTTGTATTAAATTGTAACTAGTATAGGTACATAAAATTTATAGGTGTTTTTGAATTATATAGTGATGAAAAAGAAATAATTTTTATAAATCCCTTTATTTATCCTAAAATGCGGCATTCCCACAGTCTACCTACTACAATACATTCCAAACAACCAATTCAACACCACAACAGGTACAGGCGTTGCAACGTTTAAATTTGTCATTGCAATCTAGAAAAGCGTACAACAAATTGCGAAACAAACGTGAGCGTACAGTGAGTTTTGAACAATAGTCTGCATACTTATTGTTCTGATAACGTATGGAACGTCGAAAACCCGGCTGTTGTTGCAGTTGATCTACTTTGCACGCCGCTCATATGAATACACTTTAAGTACATATTTACACATATATAATAATATCCAATGATGCTCTGAACAAAATGATAGCGAATATCAAATAATGCTCTGAACAAAATGAAAGATTTGTTTAAGCCCTATCACGATGCGAGCGAGGATGTCACGGTGAGAATGAAGAAGAACGTGCTCAGCTGGTTTGGGCACGTCGAACGAATGAGTGATGAAAGAATGGCAAAAAAGATTTATGATGGAAAAGTGAGCCGTAAGAGAGGTAGGGAGAGACCTCGATTGACCTTCGAAAACACAATATCAAAGATATTGGAGGAAGGTCAGGTAAAAAGAATGAGGTCCCCCCGGAGGGCATGTATGAAGAGGTTGATGACAGTGGACAAGGCGAGAGAGATATTTAGAGACCATAGCGTTTGGCGCTCCATTGTCTCTGACTACCCCGCTAGGGATAAAGCGTGAAGCTCTGAACAAAATTTAAAAAGACAGCGATAAAGATAGGATAGCATTTGAAGAACAGCATCAATATTTTTGAGTTCCGAACACAAATGGAAAGTCGCGATCTTATACTAAAACTTTGTAGTCCGTCTATTTATAATCAGGCTGTATGAACCAAGTTACAGTTTTCACAGACAATGTCTTTCTGTTGCCACTATAACAACAAATACTAAAAAACTGAATAAACAAAATTTTTAAGTCTGGTCTCCCATACAACAAACGTCATGTTTTGTCTTTTTTATAGATAAAGGTACGTAAACTTTGTGCTCGAGTCCGACTCGCACTTGACCGGCTAATATAAAATAATTTTACTTAGTGTAATAAAATAAATAACACTCGTATGTACATGTTGTAAATGACCTACATATTTATAAATTTTTATCTATCGCCTCAAAGTGTGTATTTCAAAAATCAGCTTGATAGCTTATAGTGAAAATTGAGTAACGATGTCAAACTAATCTGTATAACATGTTAATTTACTAGATGATTGAAGATTCAAATCCATATTAGTATATAAGAGAATGCTATACTGTTACTAATAAATAATTAACATTCGCAAAGTCATTGAACATAAGTATTCAATATTAACTTCTAAGCTTTATGCCAAAAAATATTGCAAGAAAAAATATTTTATTCTGAAATTCAATACTATTAGTCATATAATCAAGGTCAAATATCCGGCCGGTATCTAGGCTAGCAGTTTAATTTACTAAATCTTTTATGCTACCCGGGCACAGCTTTAGCGATGAAATTAGTCTTCAGAGACACTAGACTCTCGCTGTCATCTCCTAAAGCGCCCAGAAAGAGGACAAAAGACGGTTCTAGAATAAAATAAAAAAAAACTATACTAATGTAGAAATAAGGCTATCTCTTAAAATATTTCAACACTTTTTTTTATTAAATTCAACCTATAATCTTCTGGCACCCTCGGTATCACATTTGATACGTTCAATAAAATTAAAAACTTACAATTTTCCGCACCAGCACTTGCAATTTGTTAATACTTTTACGTTTCAGTAAGCAATTAGATATCAACATTTTTTTTTTTGGCAAATTAAAAATTCACGTAAGGGTAAGTAATAATTAAAAAGGGATTTCTGATTTAATAACGGCTGCAATTTATTTGTTAAGTCTTCTATTTTATTTTTCTGTACTATAAATATGTAAAAAAAATATTTTCGTGCGAATATCATAAGAAATATTCAGACCATATATATGATACTCTGGGAACTATTGAAAATTACTCCACTCACTTTTTGTGGTTCCAAGCCTTCTCTAAAGATAAGCCAGTAATGTGGCAGCATTAAGCAGATTTTAGATGCTTGTTTGTTAGCTCACCATCAGGCACTTAGAAGATAATTTGATGTCTAGTATTACGTTTTTTCAGATGTGGCATGGTTATAGGACTGTAGGATTTTGTAAGAATAAAACATTTTTTGCTTTAGGATCAATATGTAACTTAGTAGCAACTTCAAGGACTAGAAAGCTAAATACCGAGATATCTTCACATTCAAAGATTGAATTAAAGTTGAAGTTGATGACTGTCACGTAACAAAATCTATTCGATCGAATAACTTTTTTGAAGATACATTTAATAATTTTGAAGAGAGTCAGTGTCTAAACCAGTGAATAGTTCATATCTCACACCGGAAGATGCGTGAAAAGTCAGATTGTGAAATATACACCAAATCTGGTATTAAATTTTAATTTAAAAAATTAAAAATCTGCTGCTGATTACCTTTGGATTTATATAGCATGAAAGCAAATAATCTTTAATGGAGTCTGTCTTGTAAACGATTTCAGAATATTTAACTTTTGGAGGAAGAATCATACTTTAGTTGCAGGATATTCTACCAGTGGGCATTAAAATTTTATGTATAAACTATCATAGACTAAGCCCAAGGCTTAGCTCCGCAGTTTTTCTATCCACTAAGTCTTTGAAAAGATACCTCGGCACAATCCTGCGAAGCGAAGAATATAAGAAGCACATCGTCTATAAGTACCAAAGAGATAAAAAATAATGAAGATCAATTTTCCCTGATTAAGTACAAACTTAGGCTACAAATCATAAAATTTAAAAAATATTAGTAGTTTAACACATATTTGTGTTTTAATTCTTCTAGGAATGATTATAAATATAAAACCTTTCACGAACACTGAATTAGAATTTAAGCCAGTGTGGAAGTAAACTAATAGTATTAAAATTATGTATATGTTTTTTTTTTTCTTATGTAGCCCAACGTATCGTACTTACCATCTGAAACTCTTCAAATACATAATTCAAAAAGATTTAATCGATAGCTTTCTTTTAAACTAAGAGACTCCAAAAAAAAAATGCGTCTCAAATCCGTAAATTTCTGCTCTGGGTCCCAGGAGGATAAAATCTGATATAGAAGTTTAGTGCTGTACTAAAATAAATTAATCCGAATTGTAATAAACAGTGTAGCGCTTTAATCAACTCCAACGTTCAACTCTCAAATATTGTGTCAAAATTATATTTCATGCATTTACGTAACAGTACTTACATACTGTTACAGAACTGCATGCTAAGAGAAATGTGAAAATGAATTATATATTGCAGGGTAGGTATATCTATTATTTTTTTTTCTTGTAAAAAGGCTATATATTTGTAAAAACTTCCATAACGGTGTAAATCCGTTTTTTTTTATTTGCTCATTAGTTAATCATAAAGATATAAGATGTTAATAAAAAAAAATATTATAAAAAATCTAGTAAGTATAAATTAATAAAAAAATATATTATTAAATCTCTTCGATATCTCCGTCTAATATCTATATATATAAAAGGACTTGTGCTGACTGACTGAGGTAAGACGCACGCAGAGCCGTAACCGCTGATGGTAGAAACGTGAAACTTGGGCAGATGTTTATTTTCATATTCTGGACATCCACTAAGAAGGGAATTTCAAAAATTTTAACCCTAAAGGGATGAAATAGGGGTTGAAAGATTGTATGGAAAAAAAAATTAATCTGCACCGATTTTTATAAAAATTGAAATTCAGACTCTTAAAAATATTTCATTGAATACGTGTTTCATGGTTTTTAAGAATTCACCCCCTAAGGGTTCAAATAAGTGGTTGAAAGTTTATATGGAAAAATCTTTAAATTGCCACCGATTTTTATAAAAATTTAAATTCAGACTGTTAAAAATATTTTATTGAACGTGGTTTTTTTAGAATTCACTCCTAATAAGCGGGCGAAGCCGCGCGCGCCCTCTAGTCTATATATATAAAAGGACTTGTGCTGACTGACTGAGGTAAGACGCACGCAGAGCCGTAACCGCTGATGGTAGAAACGTGAAACTTGGGTAGATGTTTATTTTCATATTCTGGACATCCACTAAGAAGGGAATTTCAAAAATTTTAACCCTAAAGGGATGAAATAGGGGTTGAAAGTTTGTATGGAAAAAAATATTAATCTACACCGATTTTTATAAAATTTGAAATTCAGACTCTTAAAAATATTTCATTGAATACGTGTTTCATGGTTTTTAAGAATTCATCCCCTAAGGGTTCAAATAAGGAGTTGAAAGTTTGTATGGAAAAATCTTTAAATTGCCACCGACTTTTATAAAAATTTAAATTCAGATTGTTAAAAGTATTTTATTAAACACGTGTTTCGTGGTTTTTTTAGAATTCACTCCTAATAAGCGGGCGAAGCTGCGCGCGCCCTCTAGTTTCTAATATTTCTCTTACATAATAGTAGTCGTGTATTCAAATGTTATGCAAATGACTTATCCTAGTTTCAACGGAAGAATGATTTAATAAACAAATGGAAATCTAATATTTCAATTAATGTCAATGAGAGAGATTCATGATATTTAAACCATAAATAGACTCTTCATAGAGTGCTAAAATTTTGGCTTAAAATTTAATTACTGGCAACGCTAAATTAACCGTGTTGAATTATATCAATGAAATGAGGACTCCTCATTTATGAAATTGCGCCACGAAGGTCTCATCGTTTGTTAATAATATTAGTATTTTTTATAGCTTCTTACTGTAGCCAGCACACAGCAGAGTACGCAGAGGGAACCTAGTGATAAGACATATCGTTTTCCACTTTCCGCCTAATTCTGGATGGAGCGTTTGCCTCGACACCAGAGCGAATAAATCCATACCTATATTATAAATTCGAAAGTAACTCTGTCTGTCTGTCTGTGCCGCAATCAGGGCCAAACCGCTAATTCAATTGTAATAAAATACTCATACAAAGATACTTGAGGGTCTTCGGATGAACATAGATTACTTTTTTTTCTCATATTTGTAATATTGTCGATATATACTAAAATATTAAAATATTTTTCAATTTGACAGGCAATTTATTCCGCCATGTTAATAACAACCGACCGTTGCTAAGCAACGGTTTACAAAGTTTATTTGTTGTTATAAGCAAACGTCACCCAAAATGAGCTTGCTTAACGCATACATGGCGTGCGCCGACTCAACCTTATGAGATACATAAAAATAATGTTTTACAAAAATATTGTCCTTTAAATAATGTTTAAAAAAGTCCGCGATACACATAC